>OLKM01001414.1:35678-73178 GCA_900291075.1 Melanogrammus aeglefinus | reverse complement strand
GAGCCTTCATACAGAGCCTTCATATAGAGCCTTCATATAGAGCCTTCATATAGAGCCTTCATATAGAGCCTTCATATAGAGCCTTCATATAGAGCCTTCATACAGAGCCTTCATATAGAGCCTTCATAGAGCCTTCATATAGAGCCTTCATATAGAGCCTCCACATTTTCTACATATTATTCATGTCTTATTTTATATATTATATAGATATAATATATATATTGTATTTAAAGTACATTGCAATGATTGCAGGAGTCGGAAACACCGTCAGTCCAACAGATGTTTCTGCAGTCATTGATGGTAAATACCCCACTTTACCTGTATGTCTCTCTACCTGTGTCCCTGTTTGTTTCTCTACCTGTCTCCCAGTCCGTTTCACTTCCTGTCTGTCTCCTTGTCTGTCTCTCTACCCATCTCCCTGTCTGTTTTTTTCTACCTGTCTCCCAGTCTGTTTCTCTTCCTGTCTGTCTCTCTGTCTGTCTCTCTACCCATCTCCCTGTCTTATTCTCTACCTGTCCGTCTCTCTACGTTCCTTTCTCTCTAGCCGTCTTCCTGCCTTTCTCTGTGTCCACCTGTATATCTACCAGTCTGTCTCTCTACAAGCCTCTCTCTCTACCTGTCTCTCTACCTGCCTGTCTTTGCATGTCACTCTACCGGTCTACTACTGTCTCTCCACCTGTCCGGGAGAGAGACTAGTCTACTACCTGTCTCTCTTCCAGTCTCCCTTCCTGTCTCCTTGTCTGTTTCCTGCCTGTCTCTCTGCTATGTGTCAGAAACATGGAACCCTATCTCAATGTTTATCCATAAATATTATTCATACATACGTATATAAATAGGTTTTATTTTATTGATGAATATATTATTTAACTTATTTTTTTTCAATTTTATTTATATATATTTTTATGCAGCATTTGTATATACTATATTTTATTGATGTGCACTTTATACATTATTTATATATATTATGTTGTTTGTATACATTTTATATATTATATATTTTTGGAATATATTTTTTTAGAAACCTTTCCTAACCATCTGGATCTGGGGCTCAGAAACCCACCACAGACATGTGTTGAAGGCGTACCAGAGAGAACCTGTTTCTGCTCCCCTTCCAGACCTGATCACAGACTCACCTGCAGAATCCCAGGAGCAGGTGAACGACGTGGAGGACCCACAGCCAGGAGGAGACAGCAGCCAGGAGGAGAAGGATGTGGACCCAGAAGAGAAGACGTCGGAAGAGAAGGAGGATCTCCTAGAGAACAGTTCAGAGGAGGCGGAGGAGGAGGAGGAGGAGGAGAAGAAGGAGGAGGAGAGTCCAGAGAAAGAGGAGGGACTACAGGAGGAGAGTTCAGAGGAGGAGAGTTCAAAGGAGGAGAGTCCAGAGGAGAAGGAGGGTCCAGAAAAGGAAAGTTCAGAGGAGGAGGAGGGACCGGAAAAGGAAAGTTCAGAGGAGAAGGAGGGACCGGTAAAGGAAAGTTCAGAGGAGGAGGAGGGACCGGAAAAGGAAAGTTCAGAGGAGAAGGAGGGACCAGTAAAGGAAAGTTCAGAGGAGGAGGAGGGACCGGTAAAGGAAAGTTCAGAGGAGAAGGAGGGACCGGTAAAGGAAAGTTCAGAGGAGGAGGAGGGACCGGAAAAGGAAAGTTCAGAGGAGGAGGAGGGACCGGTAAAGGAAAGTTCAGAGGAGGACGAGGGACAAGAGTCAAAGCAGAAGAGCGATAGCACCGCCGTTGGTGAGGAAGACGATGCTGATGATAATAATGACGACTCTGACGAGGCTGGACAGTCCAGCAAGCCTAGCGAGTCTGACGAGGCTACCATGGTTACCACGGCTAGCTGGGTTAACGACTCTAGCGAGAATAGAGAGGTTAACAACCCTAGCGAATATACCAAGGATAGCCACTCTAGCGAGAGTAAAGAGGTTGACGACTCCAGCCAGGTTACCAAGGCTACCGAGGCTAGTGAGGATAGCGACTCTAGCGAGAATAAAGAGGTTAACGACTCCAGCCAGGTTACCAAGGCTACCGAGGCTACCGAGGATAGCGACTCTAGCGAGAATAGAGAGGTTGACGACTCCAGCCAGGTTACCAAGGCTACCGAGGCTACCGAGGATAGCGACTCTAGCGAGAATAAAGAGGTCAACGACTCTATCGAGGATACCACGGCTAGCGAGTCTGACAAGGTTGGCATGGTTACCAAGGCTAGCGAGAATAGCGACTCTGGCGAGAATAGCGACTCTAGCGAGAATAGCGAGGTTAGCAACTCCAGCGAGGCTACCAAGGCTACCGAGTCTAGCGAGGACAGCGACTCTAGCGAGAATAGCGAGGTTACCATGGCTAGCGAGACCAGCAATGCTAGCAAGGCTATCGATGCCAGCGATGCCAACGACTCTGGCGACTCTAGCGAATCTAGCAAGTCTAGCGAATCTAGCGATGCCAGCGACGCTGGTGATGCTAGCAACTCTAGCGAGGCTAACGAAGCTAATGAGGCTAGCGAGGCTAGCGAGGTCTCCAAGTCCAGCGAGTCGAGCGAGGAGTCGGACCAGAAGCTAGCAGAGGAGCTGGACGAGATGCTGAAGGAGTCCGACGAGTCCTCTGAGGAGAAGCAGGTGGAGCAGGAGGAGCAGGCCTCCAGCAGCAGCGAGGGGACCAAGGCCGAGGAGCTCGGGACCAAAGACCCCTCCGCTTCGCTGGAAGGTGACCCCGCCCCCCGTAGCCCCGCCCCCTCACAGTTGACCCCTTGGGTGGCGGCCTCGCACTCCCATCGCCATAGCAACCCTAATAACCATGCCTGTTTGCCTGTTTGTCTGTTTGTTTTCTGCAGACATGAAAACTGAGGTTCCCATAAAGGCCGTCCAATCAGGTCACACAGCTGCCCCCAACACAGGTACACACACACACACACACACACACACACACACACACACACACACACACACACACACACACACACACACACACACACACACACACACACACACACACACACACACACAGGTGTACACACAAACACACACACCCAGGAACACACACACACACACACACACACAGGTACAGACACACACAGGTGTGCACACAAACACACACACCCGGGTACACACCCACACAAACACAGGTACACACACACGCACACCCAGGTACACACACACACAAACACAGGTACACACCCACACACAGGTACACACACAAACACACACACACGTACACACACACACATAGAGGCACACACAGGTAGACACACACACTCACAGGTAAACACACACACATAGGTACACACAGGTACATACACACACGCGCACACACACACACACACAAACATACACACACAGAGGTACACACACACATACACACACAAACACACACACACACAAACAAAGGTCGATACAGGTACACACACGCACACACACACACACACGCGCGCGCACACAGGTACACACACACACATAGGTACAAACCATGTAAACCAGCCAATCAGCGGGCTGTGGTGGACTGATGCCAGTTGAAAGCTCAAACTCCAAAGTTGTGTTTTTGAAGCATTCACTCATTCACCTGATAGCTCATTAGCTCAAACATTCAAAACCCACCACCTCCCCCACCTCCCCCACCTCCTCCACCTCCCACACCTCCTCCACCTCCTCCACCTCCCCCACCTCCCACCTCCCTCCCCCCACCTCCTCCACCTCCCCCACCTCCCCCACCTCCTCCCACCTCCCACACCTCCCCACCTCCTCCACCTCCCACACCTCCTCCACCTCCTCCACCTCCCCCACCTCCCACACCTCCTCCACCTCCTCCACCTCCCCCACCTCCCCCACCTCCTCCACCTCCCCCACCTCCTCCACCTCCTCCACCTCCCCCACCTCCCCCCCCCACCTCCCCCCACCTCCCCCACCTCCCCACCACCTCCTCCACCTCCCCCACCTCCCCCACCTCCTCCACCTCCTCCACCTCCCCCACCTCCCCCACCTCCTCCACCTCCCCCACCTCCCACACCTCCTCCACCTCCCTCCACCCCCCCCCACCCCCCCCCCCCCACCTCCCCCTCCTCCTCCACCTCCACCACCTCCCCACCACCACCACCACCTCCACTACCACCTCCACCACCACCTCCACCTCCACCACCTCCCCCTCCTCCACCACCACCCCCTTGTTGAAGCATTAGACCTGGTGAACGCATCATGTTTCATTCTCTCCAGATGCTGGGAACTCCAAGAAGCCTGAGTGAGACGTCTCCAGGTAACACCACCCTACTGACGTAGTACTCTCTCTAACACCACCCTACTGACGTAGCTCTCTCTCTAACACCACCCTACTGACCTAGCTCTCTCTCTAACACCACCCTACTGACGTAGCTCTCTCTCTAACACCACCCAACTGACGTAGCTCTCTCTCTAACACCACCTAACAGACAAAGCTATCTCTCAAAAATTAAGGTTTGTAAAAAATATATATAATGTAACATATATATATTACATTATTGAATTAAAAAATATATGTAAATAAGTTATGAAGAGGCCCACCGTTGTTTTTTCTTAATTGTATTGTATACACACATACACACACAGACACACAATTATAACCAGACAAACACACACACACACACACACATCTCTCTAACACCGCCTACTGACGTAGCTGTCTCTAACCCCACCCTACTGACGTAGCACTCTCTCTAACAACACCCTACTGATGTAGCTCTCTCTAACCCCAGCCTACTGACGTAGCTCTCTCTAAACCCACCCTACTGATGTAGCACTCTCTCTAACACCACCCTACTGACGTAGCTCTCTCTAACACCACCCTACTGACGTAGCTCTCTCTCTAACACCACCCTACTGACGTAGCTCTCTCTCTCTAACACCACCCTACTGACGTAGCTCGCTCTCTAATGAGCCCTACTGACATAGCTCTCTCTCTAACACCACTCTACTGACGTAGCTCTCTCTCTAACACCACCCTACTGACGTAGCTCGCTCCCTCTAATACCGCCCTACTGACATAGCTCTCTCTCTGACACCACCCTGCTGACGTAGCTCTCTTTAATACCGCCCTACTGATGTAGCTCTCTATCTCTCTAACACCACCTTACTAACGTAGCTCTCTCTCTAACAACACCCTACTGACGTAGCCCTCTGTCTCTAACACCACCCTACTAATGTAGCTCTCTCTCTAACACCACCCTACTGACGTAGCTCTCGCTCTCTCCAGCACCGCTCTACTGACGTAGCGCTCTCTCTCTAACACCACCCTTCTGACGTAGCTCTCTCTAACACCACCCTACTGACGTAGCTCTCTCTCTATGATGAATATTACGGTCACCTCAGCTATTGTTCTTGTGAGAGGAGGAATGTGAAGGTGTGTCTTGACAGAAGAGCCGGTCTTTGTCTTGCCTCACCCGCTCCGCCCTCACCTCCTCCACCCTCACCCTCATACCAAGAGCTCAGCTGGTTATTTGAAGGTGTATAGGTGTAGCTTGGTAGGTGTAGGCAGGCCCGCCGCTCCCTATACGCAGAGGACGCAGAGTGTAATACATATATATATACTACACTATTGAAAAAAAAATATATATGTCAATTAGTTATGAACAGGCCCAGGGTTGTTTTTTTAAATTGTATAACCTATCACTCAACTTCGGCAAATTAGATGTTTATACTGAATATATAAAAAGAGGCTCCCCCCCCCCCCCCCCGCGTAGGGCACCGAGACGGCCAGCAGCGGCCCTGGGTGTAGGTATATATATATATATATATATATCTATATATATATATATATATATATATATACCTATACTGTATATAGATATATATAGATATATATATATATATATATACCTATACTTAATATATATATATATCTATATATATATATATCTATATATATATATATATATATATATATATATATATATATATATATATATATATATATATATATATATATATATATATATATATATATATATATATATATATATATATATATATATATGATAGATATATAGATATATATAGATATATACCTATACTGTATATAGATATATATAGATAGATAGATAGATAGATAGATAGATAGATAGATAGATAGATAGATAGATAGATAGATAGATAGATAGATAGATAGATAGATAGATAGATAGATAGATAGATAGATAGATAGATAGATAGATAGATAGATAGATAGATAGATAGATAGATAGATAGATAGATAGATAGATAGATAAAGATAGATAGATAAAGATAGATAGATAAAGATAGAGATAAAGATAGATATAGCTGAAGCTAAGAATAGATAAATGGAGGTGTAGATGTAGCTATAGAGGTGGAGATATAGTGGTGGATGTAGTAGGAGTAGAGCCATAGATGAAGAGATATAGGAGTAGAGCCATAGATGAAGAGATATAGGAGTAGAGCCATAGATGAAGAGATATAGAGGTAGAGCTATAGCTGTAGAGATATAGGTGTAGATGTAGATAAACTGTAGATGTAAAGATATAGGTGTAGATATAGGAGTAGAGCCATAGATGAAGAGATATAGGAGTAGAGCTATAGATGTAGAGCTATAGGAGTAGAGCTATAGATGTAGAGCTATAGGAGTAGATGTAGATATACAGTAGATGTAAAAATATAGGTGTAGGTGTAGAGCTATAGGAGTAGGTGTAGATATACTAGATGTAGAGATGTAGAGTTATAGATGTAGAGCTATAGATGTAGAGCTATAGGAGTAGAGCTATAGATGTAGAGATATAGGAGTAGATGTAGATATACTGTAGATTTAAAGATATAGGTGTAGATATAGATGTAGAGCTATAGGTGTAGATATAGGTATAGAGCTATAGGTGTAGATATAGGTGTAGAGCTATAAGTGTAGATATAGGTATAGAGCTATAGGAGTAGATGTAGATAGACTAGATGTAGAGATATAGGTGTAGAGCTATAGGAGTAGATGTAGATATACTGTAGATGTAAAGATATAGGTGTAGATATACAGTAGGTGTAGAGCTATAGGTGTAGATATAGGTGTAGAGCTATAGGTGTAGATATAGGTGTAGAGCTATAGGTGTAGATATAGGTGTAGAGCTATAGGTGTAGATATAGGTGTAGAGCTATATATAGAGAGAGATAAAGGTGTATTGATGATCTTCCATCTTGTCGTTCTCAGGCTGACTGATCCATCCCAGTCTTCCTCATTCTTCATCGCCATGACAACCGCCTGTCTCTGACGCCTCTAAACGCCATCTCCTCTTCCTTCAGCTGGGACACACATATGCACACACACACACACATACATACAAACACACACACACACACACACACACACACACACACACACACACACACACACACACACACACACACACACACACACACACACACACACACACACAAACACACACACACACACGCACGCACGTACACACAACCACACACACACAAACACACACACACACACACACACACACACACACACACACACACACACACACAACACACACACACACACACACACACACACACACACACACACACACACACACACACACACACACACACACACACACACAACCACACACACAAACACACACACACAACCACACACCACACACAACACACACACACACACAAATTCAATCACACCACACAACACACGCACACACACACACACACACACACACAGACACACCCACAATTATAACCAGACAAACACACACACACACACACACACACACACACACACACACACACACACACACACACACACACACACACACACACACACACACACACACACACACACACACACACACACACACAAACAAACACGCACACACACAGCCATACACACTGTGGACGGTGCTGGGTAAGGCGGGAGCTGATTGGCCGGTTGGAAGCGTCTAACTAGGCCAAACTCTCCCCTATTAGTTTAGCTGCCTGTTAACCCAGCAGGTCAAAGGTCACCCAGCCCTGTTTGTACATATTTAGTGTTTCTGTTGAAATCTACTGTTGTTCTGTCAGAGGAACCTTTGAACCTCTAATAAATTCTAGCTCATCTGCGTGGATGTTTTCTTTACAGACTCATTCATTCGTTATTAATATGTTCCTAATGCTGGTATATCTATCAATCCTTTGGATCATTTATGATCAAGTGTTTTTAATAGAAATAGCATGATCTGTTCATATATAATATAATTATAAGATGTGTATCCTTAATTCATTGTGAATTTATTAGTAGCATTATATCTATCCTATTTAGTTCTAGGACATCTTTAAAGTGACCCTAATAGTAACATTAGTGTGATTAATAGCATTTGTGTTTAACAGTGGTGTTAGTGCCAGGTTTAATCATAGTTTTGTGGGTTGGATTAAACCAGGAATATATATTTCCTGGTTCCTCTTCCTTTACTGTAAACCGCCCTGTGGTCAATTAAGCGGCGAGGAGAACCCGATGGACCACATTCACAGCTTCTGTGGGGAATCACAGGCTTTTACCGTCAAACCCTCAGCCTGATGATCTCTTCCTCAATATCTACGGCTGTAAACTATCAACGGAATCCTCCACAAAGGGACTTCCTGCTAGGACCTGTAAAACATGCTTATAAGATATGTAAGGGATGGAGTGATACGAAAGAGGGCAAAAAATCCTCTTTCCTTGCCAAGGGTCATACGCTTATCAAGGTTGAATTATCAAAACATAATTCACCGCTGGAAGTCGTGAAGGCCCATGTAAGTGAACGGAGCGTTCCACGACATAAAGAAGAGCCATAAATTTTCTGAATCATTCCCTCCATCCTTAAGGGCTGGACGCGTCCGTAAGATGCAATGCTAACAAGAAAGTTGGGGGCGATCGAGATAATGAAGAGGCTGCGATAGAGCAGGTCGCAGCAGGTCGCAGCCGGTGGCAGCAGGTCGCAGCCGGTGGCAGCAGGTCGCAGCAGGTCACATCAGGACAGAGCAGGTCACAGCCAGTCGCAGCCGGTCGCAGCAGGACAGAGCCGGTCGCAGCCGGTCGCAGCCGGTCGCAGCAGGTCGCAGCCGGTCGCAGCAGGTCGCAGCAGGAGGACAGAGCAGGTCTCGCAGCCGGTCGGCAGCCGGTCGGCAGGCCGGTGCGCGAGCCGGTCGCAAGCGGTCGCAGCCGGTCGCAGCCGGTCGCAGCCGGTCGCAGCAGGTCGCAGCAGGTCGCAGCAGGACAGGGCAGGTCACAGCCGGTCGCAGCCGGTCGCAGCCGGTCGCAGCAGGTCGCAGCAGGACAGAGCCGGTCGCAGCAGGTCGCAGCAGGTCGCAGCCGGTCGCAGCAGGACAGAGCCGGTCGCAGCAGGTCGCAGCAGGTCGCAGCCGGTCGCAGCCGGTCGCAGCAGGTCGCAGCAGGTCGCAGCAGGTCGCAGCCGGTCGCAGCCGGTCGCAGCAGGTCGCAGCAGGTCGCAGCAGGTCGCAGCCGGTCGCAGCAGGTCGCAGCCGGTCGCAGCAGGTCGCAGCAGGTCGCAGCAGGTCGCAGCCGGTCGCAGCCGGTCGCAGCAGGTCGCAGCAGGTCGCAGCAGGTCGCAGCAGGACAGAGCAGGTCGCAGTCGCTTACGCTCGGTGATACAGCGAGTCTAATCCAGCCCTGTTTGCTTTGACATTCTGCTTGAGAGGGTGGTAGATGAAAGTTATTGGAATAATTATATAAAAGTTATATAATAACTATATCCAGCGATAATATAGCAATAATAAGACCATTATAATATAGAAACTATAAACAGTAATAATACAGCGATACTATATATATATAGCTATACACATTAATAGATATAATATATAATAATAAATAAACATTTTGCAGTAATAATCTTGAAATAATGTAAGTTATGATATAAATATATACAGTATTAATATAAAAGTACTAATATAACTATACACAGTAAGAGTAATTATACATGGTATGATATAAGTACAGGAAGTTGTAGTAATAATTAACTACAGCAGCAACCTAGTAACTACAGTACCCCTAGTATCCATAACAACCCTAGCAACCCATAACAACCCTAACCATAGTAACCCTAGTAACCATGGTGATACTACTAACCATAGCAACCCTAGTAACCATAGCAACCCTAGGAACCATGGTGACCCTAATAACCATAGCAACCCTAGTAACCATAGCAACCCTAGTAACTGTGGAGACTCTAGTAACAGTGGTGACCACAGTTTCCACAATTAACCTTGTAACTATAGCAACCCTAGTAGCCATAACCACCCATAGCATTCCTAGTAACCATAGTAACCCTTTCAACCATAGCAACTCTAACAACAATAATGACCCAAGTAAACCATAGCGACCCCAGTAACCGTGTTGGTGGCAGTAACAATAGAGACCTCTCTCTCACACCCCCACTAAAGAGGAAAAGACCTGAACCAACCAGGTGTCCAATATCACCTTTAACTGATACTTCAACTAATACAACTACTGATCTACTACTACTACTGGACCGTACTAACTGGTGAGACAGGAATACAGGTATACAGACAGACAGACAGACAGACAGACAGACAGACAGACAGACAGACAGACAGACAGACAGACAGACAGACAGACAGACAGACAGACAGACAGACAGACAGACAGACAGACAGACAGGTGGAACACAGGTAGACAGATGGACAGGCCGACGACAGGCATACAGACAGGTGGAACACAGGTAGACAGACAGACAGGTGGAACACAGGTACACAGACAGGTGGAACACAGGTAGACAGACAGACAGGTGGAACACAGGTAGACAGACAGACAGCTGGAACAAAGGTAGACCGATTGACAGGTGGAACAACAGATGGACAGGTAGACAGGCTTACAGGGAGACAGGTGAGATGTGTGAGGTGTGCAGGGAGACAGGTAAGACAGAGAGACAGGTTTGCAGGTAGACAGATAGACAGCTGGAACACAGGTAGAGAGATAGACAGGTGGAACAACAGATAGACAGGTAGACAGGCTTACAGGGAGACAGGTGAGATGTGTGATGTTTGCAGGGAGACAGGTGCGACGGAGAGACAGGTGTGCAGGGAGACAGGTGAGACAGGCAGATGGCTGTGAAGGCGGACAGATGTGCAGGCAGAAAGGTTGTGAAGGCAGACAGGTGTGCAGGCAGACAGGTGAGACAGAGAGACAGGTGTGCAGGCAGACAGGTGTGCAGGCAGACAGGTGTGCAGGCGATGGAGAGCAGGTCAGGTGAGGCTCAGGAAGGCGTTTTGTGCTTGGCTGGACCCGGACAGAGACGGCCTTCAGAGCGGATATCAGAGAGTCCGGAGTCCAGCTGAGTCACAATACGGAGTCTGTGTCTCCGGAGCAGATCAGTGGAGCAGCCAGGAGCAGTCCCAGAGAAACCAGAGGAGGGAGGAGAGGGGAGGGGAGAGGAGAGGAGGAGAGGGGGAGAGGGGAGAGGGGAGAGGGAGAGGAGAGGGGAGAGGAGAGGAGGAGAGGGAGAGGAGAGGGAGGAGGAGGGGAGAGGGGAGGAGAGGAGGAAGGAGGGAGAGGGGAGGGAGAGGGGGAGAGGGGAGGAGAGGGGAGGAGAGGAGAGGGGAGAGGAGAGAGGAGAGGAGAGGGGAGGAGAGGGAGGAGAGGGAGAGGAGAGGAGGAGAGGGGAGGAGAGGAGAGGAGGAGAGGAGAGGAGAAGGGAGAGGAGAGGGAGGAGGAGAGGGGGGGAGGAGGAGGAGAGGGGGAGGAGAGGAGGAGGGGAGGAGAGAGGAGGAGAGGGGGAGGGAGGAGGGAGGAGAGAGGGGAAGGAGAGGAGGAGAGGGGAGAGGAGGAGAGGAGGAGGAGGAGGAGGAGGAGGGAGAGGGGAGGGGGAGAGGAGGAGAGGAGACGGGAGGAGAGGGGAGAGGGGAGGGGAGGAGAGGGGGGAGGGGGGAGGGGAGGAGAAGGGGAGAGGGGAGAGGGGAGGGGGGGAGGGGAGAGGGGGAGAGGAGAGTACATAGCATAACTGCGCTACATACTCCGGGTTAGGGGTTATATTCCCTGGTAGAGCAAGGCATTAACACTGCAAGATGTGTGTGATCGTCAGATTCCCAGGCTTTAAGTGCCCTATGGCAGACACACACACACACAACACACACACACACACACACACACACACACACACACACACACACACACACACACACACACACACACACACACACACACACACACACACACACACACACACACAGAACCACGCACAGACAAAAAATGTGAGATATATGTGCATATATGTATATAGATTTATATTGATATAAAGTAAATAAACACAAATAAACATACAGATGTTTGTGTGTGTGCGTGTGTGTGTGTGCTGTGTGTGTGTGTGTGTGTGTGTGTGTGTGTGTGTGTGTGTGTGTGTGTGTGTGTGTGTGTGTGTGTGTGTGTGTGTGTGTGTGTGTGTGTGTGTGTGTGTGTGTGTGTGTGTGTGTGTGTGTGTGTGTGTGTTGGTGTGTGTGTGTGTTGTGTGTGTGTGTGTGTGTGTGTGTGTTGTGTGGTGTGTGTGTGTGTGTGTGTGTGTGTGTGTGTGTGTGTGTGTGTGTGTGTGTGTGTGTGTGTGTGTGTGTGTGTGTGTGTGTGTGTGTGTGTGTGTGTGTGTGTGTGTGTGTGTGTGTGTGTGTGTGTGTGTGTGTGTGTGTGTGTGTGTGTGTGTGTAAGCGCCTCTGTGTATAAGTCTCTCTCTGAGACCATTAGACTCAGTACTGTTTCATTTCTCCATTGACCAGCATGCAGACCAGGTAGGAATCATTACATACCAATACTATTACATGATATAGTATCAATTATACTATAGTATACTGCTAACATACCAATATATACTTTTATACTAGTCAATACGTACCAATAATTATATAATAATATATGGATTACTATAAACTACTAGTATACTTATACCAACAAACATAATATACTGGTATAATATAATAAATAAGATTATAGTGTACTACCAGAGTATAACGTATATATTTACCCTACACATTTTTGTATTATACTACTATAATATGTAGCAACATTTGTTCATATTTAATATGATATTACAGTGCTTTAGATATGCCAATATTTATTATATTAATATACTGTCGTTAACATGCACTATTATATGATACTACTGTACATACATAAATTTGTACTCATATACTATTATATTATACTAATATTCATTAAATATGCATTTATTTATTAGTAAATACTATTATATTATGCTAAGTTACTATACATGTTATTTCTATACATATTATTTGAAGATAGATACTTTCCCTATTGAAACTTATCTATACTATTATACATATAAACTAAACATGTACCTATTGAAACTATTACTATTATACATATAAACGATACATGGACCTATTAAAACTTAGAAATACTATTGTTACTCTAAATTATGCATGGACCACCAATATATTCTAGATTGTTTACAATATCAGCCTGTATCTACAAACTATAGTATATACTATAGATGCACCACTATATCTTACAGATAGGTTAATTCTACGTGGACATGAATAAAAACTATACACAGTATATCTTGACATGAATATACACTATATGCTGTATATGTTTACATGAATATACACAATATGCACTATATATGTTGACATGAATATCCACTATATACTATATATGTTGACATGAATATACACTATATATGTTGACATGCATATACACGTTATACTATATTTGTTGACATAAATATATACCATATATTGTATATGTTGACATGAATACAAACTATACACTATATTTGTTGACATGAATATACACTATATACTGTACATGTTGACATGAATATAACTATACACTATATATGTTGACATGAATGAGTTGATGAAGGGGTTATTCTAGTGTATTGGAAGAGTTGATGAAGGGGTTATTATGTGTATTGGAAGAGTTGATGAAGGGGTTATTCTGTGTATTGGAAGAGTTGATGAAGGGGTTATTATGTGTATTGTAGGACATATTGTATGAATTGTTCATGTGTTCATGAGTTCATGTCGCTCTCAAACAGAAATATTCTCATGGCCGCTGTGCTCGTCTGTCTGAGTTCAACTATCTGCTCAGCTCCTGTGGAAGGTAACACACACACATACATGAAACACACACACACACGCACGGCTGTAACAGGACTTGTGTATATGTGTTTGTGTGTGTGTGTGTATGTGTGTGTGTGTGTGTGTGTGTGTGTGTGTGTGTGTGTGTGTGTGTGGTGTGTGTGTGTGTGTTTGTGTTGTGTGTGTGTGTGTGTGTACAGTGCTTGTGTTGTGTGTGTGTGTGTGTGTGTGTGTGTGTAACAGTACTTGTGTTGTGTGTGTGTGTGTGTGTGTGTGTAACAGTACTTGTACTATGTGTGTATGTATGTACATGTGTGTGTGTGTGTGTGTGCGCACGTGTAACAGTACTTGTGTTGTGTATGTGTGTGTGTGTGTGTGTGTGTGTGTGTGTGTGTGTGTGTGTGTGTGTGTGTGTGTGTGTGTGTGTGTGTGTGTGTGTGTGTGTGTGTGTGTGTGTGTGTGTGGGTGGGGTGTGTGTGTGTGTGTGTGCGTGTGTAACAGTACTTGTGTTGTGTGTGTGTGTGTGTGTGTGTGTGTGTGTGTGTGTGTGTGTGTGTGTGTGTGTGTGTGTGTGTGTGTGTGGGTGTGTGTGGCTGTGTGTGTGTGTGTGTGTCTGTCTGTCTGTGTGTGTGTGTGTGTGTGTGTGTGTGTGTGTGTGTGTGTGTGTGTGTGTGTGTGTGTGTGTGTGTGTGTGTGTGTGTGTGTGTGTGTGTGTGTGTGTGTGTGTGTGTGTGTGTTCATAACAGTACTCCTGTCTCTCCAGAGACGGAGGTGGAGGAACAGGAGGCGATGGAGGAGGTGGAGGAGGAGGAGCTCTCAGAAGAGGAGGGTGAGGCTGATGAAGAATAGAATGATGAGGATGAAGATGATGATGGATGAGGATGATGAAGATGATGATGGATGAGGATGATGAAGATGATGGTGATGATGGTCATGATGGTGATGAAGATGATTGATGATGATGATGATGTGATGATGATGATGATGATGATGATGATGATGATGATGATGATGGATGAAGATGATGATGGTGGATGAAGATGATGTGGATGATGATGAAGGTGATGATGATGAAGGTGATGATGAAGATGAGGATTGATGATGATCGTCATAGTAACTCAGAATGTCGTGTGCCTGCCTCCGTGCTTAAACAAGAAATTTAAAACAATGAAAAGCGGGAACGCACAGAGTTGTGCTCATTAAACACGATATCTACCATCCACGGATTAAAGCTAATTAGAACTAATTAAGCAGCAACTTCAATATCTGACGAAAAACATCTTTCCTTTGAGCCAATAATGTCAAGTTCCATTAAGTCATTTTGCAACAGGCTTATACTAGTCACAATAGTTGATGGTAGTTGTTTCCACTAGCTGTACTCATTTGTACTAGTAGCACTAGTTTAAACTAGTAGTCTATTATGACTGGTGGTACTGGTTGAGATAAGTACAGGTTCGTTTTACTAATCGTAGTAGACCAGAAGTAATACGATTTCAATTAGTTACACTCCCTCTAAAGTAAAGAGTGGCGGTTCCAGTTGTAGTACTAGTTATAGGAGTATTAGTACTAGTTTTACTAGAAGTACGAGTATATAGAGAAGTGGCCTTCCTAGGATTACCCTGTGCTAGTACTAGTAATATTAATACTAATATTAGTTTTACTATTAGTAGAGTCAAGAGTGGCTGTCCGGGGTTTACCAGTAGTAGTTCTAGTTATACCAATAGTAATACCAGTTGTACAAGTAGTACTAGTTACACCAGTAATAGTACTAGTTAACACTAGTACTTGTTAACAGTAGTAGTACTAGTTAACCGTAGTAGTAGACTTTATGCCAGTAGTAGTACTAGTTAACAGTAGTAGTAGTAGTAGTTACACCAGTAATAGTACTAGTTAATGCTAGTACTTGTTAACAGTAGTAGTACTAGTTAACCGTAGTAGTAGACTTTATACCAGTAGTAGTACTAGATAACAGTAGTAGTACTAGTTATAATAAAGTGAGGCTGTCCTTTCCTTTCCAGATGACTGATGACTCCAAGAGTCTGGATAGCATAATGGGTGAGAGGTTAATTATGAATATTTATGATATTATAAATATAATTATAAATATATATTATTAAAATATATTAGATGATAAATCTACAGCTAAATCCAAACAGAAATGATGAAAAACATGAAAAAACTAAACAACATTTTAAACATCAAATAGGCTTAAACTGAGCCTGATCCAGGTTCATGAAGACCTTCTGAACTCTTGATCCAGGTTCATGAAGACCTTCTGAACTCTTGATCCAGGTTCATGAAGACCTTCTGAACTCTTGATCCAGGTTCATGAAGACCTTCTGAACCTTCAATCCAGGTTCATGAAGACCTTCTGAACTCTTGATCCAGGTTCATGAAGACCTTCTGAACTCTTGATCCAGGTTCATGAAGACCTTCTGAACTCTTGATCCAGGTTCATGAAGACCTTCTGAACTCTTGATCCAGGTTCATGAAGACCTTCTGAACTCTTGATCCAGGTTCATGAAGACCTTCTGAACCTTCAATCCACGTTCATGAAGACCTTCTGAACTCTTGATCCAGGTTCATGAAGACCTTCTGAACCTTCAATCCAGGTTCATGAAGACCTTCTGAACTCTTGATCCAGGTTCATGAAGACCTTCTGAACTCTTCGATCCAGGTTCATGAAGACCTTCTGAACCTTCAATCCAGGTTCATGAAGACCTTCTGAACTCTTGATCCAGGTTCATGAAGACCTTCTGAACTCTTGATCCAGGTTCATGAAGACCTTCTGAACTCTTGATCCAGGTTCATGAAGACCTTCTGAACTCTTGATCCAGGTTCATGAAGACCTTCTGAACTCTTGATCCAGGTTCATGAAGACCTTCTGAACTCTTGATCCAGGTTCATGAAGACCTTCTGAACTCTTGATCCAGGTTCATGAAGACCTTCTGAACTCCATTAACTAGCTCCAGGGACAGGAAGCTAAAATGAGATAAGTTCTCATCTAGAACAAGGAGCCATCGTTGTTGACCTTCTCTCCCCTGTGCTGGGGGGCTCTCTCTGCAGGAACCGGAGCCCACGCAGGCAGCAGCCCGTCCCGGGGCCCGGGTAAGACGATCCCACAGGCTTAGACCCTTAGCTTCCTGCTCCCCGGCCGCGCGGGGGGCCCGCTGTGACCCCTGGATTCCAGGGCCGGCGGAGCGGAGCGGCGGCCGCCATGTCCCCGGGGGCCCGCCCCTGATAAGAGGAGCTTTGTTCATTCATAAACCGGGGCCCTCAGACCAGCAGGTTCACCGTGACCTCGGTGGGGACTCTGGTCCTGCAGGCCCCGCTTTGACCCCCCCTCTGTCTCCCCAGGACCCAGCCCATTCCCCGGGGCCGGAGCCCAGAGGCCCTCGGACCACGGTGAGGGCCCCACCAGGGGACTACCAACACAGTTACATAACTACACAACAACTAGACAACTACCATCACAACTACACAACAACTAGACAACTACACCACTACCATCACAACTTCACAACAACTACACAACAACCATCACAACTACGGAACAACTACACGGCTACCAACACCACTGCACAACTACCATCACAACTACACAACAACTACATGACTACCATCACAACTAGACAACAAGTACACAACTACCGTCACAACTACACAACAACTACATAACTACCCAACAACTACACAACTACCATCCCAACTAGACAACAAGTACACAACTACCATCACAACTACACAACTACCATCACAACTACCCAACAAGAACACAACTACTATCACAACTAGACAACAACTACACCACTACCATCACAACTAGATAACTACCATCACAACTGCACAACTACCATCACAATGAAACAACAACTACACAACCATACATCAACTACACAACTACCATCAACACACTACCTTCAAAACACCACAAACTACACCACTACTATATCATAACACACTTACCACCACAACTACACAAATACCACCACAACTAGCATCACAACTACGATCACAACACACAACTAACATCCCAACACAACTTACAACACAATGCAACTACCATCAAAACACACAACTACCATCACAACAAACACCTACCATCACCACTACCATCAAAACACACAGCTACCATCAGAAAACATTACTACCATCAGAAAACAAATACAATCAAAACACACAACTACCATCAGAACACATAACTATCAACACAAAACAAAACTACCTTCACAACACATAACTTACAGCACAATCCATAACTATCATCACAAATCAAAACTACCATTGCAACACACAACTCAACTACCTATCAAACTACCGATCCAAATGTGCAACCGTGATCACAACATTAAAACTACCATGAAAGACGGTGACTACAGTATAAACTGTGGTGAGGATCAATGGATCAAGCTCTTTGTTTTCCTATTAGTTGTGTTTCCCAGCGGTTCCTCCCTGCTGCTGGAGGCCAGCGACAACAACGCCCGATCTCAAGGTACCGGAAAGCCTCCCATATATATATATATATATATACATATACGTATATATACATATATATATATATGTATATATATATATACATATATATATACATATATACATCTATATCCGGACACCAGTCCATGTAAATATATATACATATTTATAAACATGTATATATATATATATGGAGATTTGGAGATTTTATTCATGATAATGGTTCATTTTGTTTCTGTTTTGCAGTCCAAGGGGGACAGAATGTCTCGTCACTCGGCTCTGCTGCCTCAGGTGAGCGTCCTGAAACCTCTAGTTCCTGAGGAACACCTCTGGTCCCTGAGGAACACCTCTGGTCCCTGAGGAACACCTCTGGTCCCTGAGGAACACCTCTGGTACCAGAGGAACACTTCTGGTCCTCTGGTCCCTGAGGAACACCTCTGGTACCAGAGGAACACCTCTGGTCCCTGAGGAACACCTCTGGTACCAGAGGAACACCTCTGGTCCCTGAGGAACACCTCTGGTACCAGAGGAACACCTCTGGTCCTCTGGTCCCTGAGGAACACCTCTGGTCCCTGAGGAACACCTCTGGTCCCTGAGGAACACCTCTGGTACCAGAGGAACACCTCTGGTCCTCTGGTCCTTGAGGAACACCTCTGGTACCAGAGGAACACCTCTGGTCCCTGAGGAACACCTCTGGTACCAGAGGAACACCTCTGGTCCTCTGGTCCCTGAGGAACACCTCTGGTCCCTGAGGAACACCTCTGGTCCCTGAGGAACACCTCTGGTCCCTGAGGAACACCTCTGGTACCAGAGGAACACCTCTGGTCCTCTGGTCCTTAAGGAACACCTCTGGTACCAGAGGAACACCTCTGGTCCTCTGGTCCCTGAGGAACACCTCTGGTCCCTGAGGAACACCTCTGGTCCACGAGGAGCTAATGGTTCTAAAGAACTTCAGAGGAACTGTTCTAATGAGCTTTAGAGGACAGGTTCTAACGAGTTAGCGCACCGCACCACACCAATCCTCCAGTAAGTAACAGAGTGGTTCTTTTGTGTTTCAGTGATGGTGGTCTGATCCGGGGCCTCCAGCCTCCGAGACCTTCCCCCTGGCTTCTCACACCTTCTCCCTCCAACCCAACCAACACCACGGTCCCACGGGTCAGTCCTCTGACCGCAGCCCACACCAGGGCCACCTCCACCCTCCCACCTCCACCTATCCCCCCCCCACCCTACCACCAGAAGGACTTCCTGATGTTTAAGGCTCTCTCTCCCAGCTCCAGGAGATCCGACCCCCCCAGTCTACCTGACCTTTAACCAATCGGACCATCCTTCCTTCGCTCCGGACCCACCCTCCTCTTCTCCGGACCAATCACCTTCCAGCCCGGACCATCCTTCCTCCACTCTTGGCCAATCCCCTTCCACTCTTGGCCAATCCCCTTCAACTCTTGGCCAATCCCCTTCAACTCTTGGCCAATCACCTTCAACTCTTGGCCAATCCCCTTCAACTCTTGGCCAATCACCTTCAACTCTTGGCCAATCACCTTCCACTCTGGCACCAGGTTCTGCCGCTGTAAACACAGTCTCAGACCACGCCCCCTCTGTAGGGCAGCAAGGTAAGAGATCACCCTGAACTCTTCTTCGCTGGTGTTAAACTAACTCTTCTTCTCTAGTGTTAAACTAACTCTCCTTCTCTAGTGTTAAACTAACTCTTCTTCTCTGGTGTTAGACTAACGCTTCTCTGGTGTTAGACTAACTCTTCTTCTCTGGTGTTGGACTTACTTTTCCTCTCTGGTGTTAAACTAACTCTTCTGTTTCAGAGTCCCAGTCGACCACAGTTCCTGCTAGAGAGCAGCCAGGTGATCTCAAACTTTATTATCCTCATCCACATGTTCTTGTTAGGATTAAAGTGGTTGTTTATATATACTATATAATATATATATATTGAATATTAAAGTATATATTATGTCCCCAGCCTGCTTCTAAGTGGTCCAGGGACTTAGGCCATAAGTATTAGCCTTGCTAGCATTAGCATGGCAGCCTGGTGGCGGAAAAGGACACAAATGGAAAGGTTTGGCTCATGCCGCCATTTTGTTCAGAATACATCTCGTTAGAACCTGTGTTCTGTTTGCAGGAAATGGCCGCCAGACTCTCCTAGCGACACCGGTCGAGAGGTACCTCTCATGTTCTCTCTCCAATAACCATAACATTCAGAACATCATGTAACCTGCTTCCTGTGTGAACCCCTGACTGCTCTCTGTGTACAGGAGTAGTAGTGTTGCTATGGCTACTGTTGTGGATGGTAACCGAGGTGAGTAACCAAGTCCAGACAGGTAGAGTCCCGCCCCTGTGTCCTGATGAAGGCTAATGCAAACACTGTTTCTCAGCTACTGAAGAAAGCTAATGCTAACACTGCTTCTCAGCTACTTACGAAGGCTAATGCTAACACTACTTCTCAGCTATTTACGATGGCTAATACTAACACTGTTTCTCAGACACTGACAAATGCCAACACTGTTTCTCAGCTACTGATGAATGCTAACAATACTTCTCAGCTACTGACGAAGGCTAATTCTAAAACTGCTTCTCAGCTGCTGACGAAGGCTAATGCTAAAACTGCTTCTCAGCTACTGATGAAGGCTAACACTGCTTCTCAGCTGCTGATGAAGGCTAATGCTAACATTGCTCCTCAGCTACTGACGAAAGCTAATGCTAACACTGCTTCTCAGCTACTGACGAAGGCTAATTCTAACACTGCTTCTCAGCTCCTGACGAAGGCTAATGCTAAAACTGCTTCTCAGCTGCTGACGAAGGCTAATGCTAAAACTGCTTTTCAGCTACTGCTAAAAGCTAATGCTAAAAAAGATTCTCAACTACTGCTAAAGGCTTATGCTAATGTCTGTTACAGGTACAGCTGCTTATGAAATGGACGTAGAAACGGGTAGGGCACCTTAATAGATCTGTATTATATCCATCTATCTATGACCACACCTTCACAGATCTATATACTTATCTATAACCACTCCTTCATAGATCTTTATACCTATCTATAGCAACACACATTTCTATAGTCAGAATATATCTACAACACACCTTAATATATTCATAAATGATCTATCAGTCACATAGATGTATAGTCTAAGGACTCAAAGCCAACACATGTGACAAATATAACAAGGATATAAAGGATATTATATTTCAATTGATCTATCTAATGTTAATATTTCTAGTCATGGTGGAAGTGTCTTCGCCTCCTCCTGGGACAGCCACCTCCTTCTCCGATGTCACAGGTGACCACACGTCCTCATACTACACCTTAGGGCTGGGCGATTAATCGAATTGTTATCACGATTTCGATTTTAGCGTCAAACGATCACAAAATTAACATAATCGAGTTTTTCGATTTTAATATTTTTTTATTTATTTATTTATTTTTTTCATTTTATGTTTTATAGAAAGGGCAGAACAGCTAAATACACATCTTTGTATTATTTTAGATTGGAACATTTTCTTTTTGACCATTTTGTGTATTTTTTGTGTAAGTTCTTAGTTCCAAAGTTTTTTTTGGGAGAGACATCTGAATAAATACAACATGTCTTCCAACTCAAAAATAATCGTTTGAATAATCGGGATTTCAATATTGACTAAAATAATCGTGATTATGATTTTTCCCATAATCGAGCAGCCCTACTACACCTCCTCAAATTACACCTCCTCAAACTACACCTCATCAAACTAAACCTCCTCAAACTACACCTCCTCAAACTACACCCCCTCAAACTATACCTCCTCAAACTACACCCCCTCAAACTACACCTCCACAAACTATACCTCCTCAAACTACACCTCCTCAAACTACACCTCCTCATACTACACCTCCTCAAACTACACCCCCTCAAACTACACCTCCTCATACTACACCTCCTCAAACTACACCCCCTCAAACTACAGCTCCTCAAACTATACCTCCTCAAACTACACCTCAAACTACACCTCCTCAAACTACACCTCCACAAACTATACCTCCTCAAACTACATCTCAAACTACACCTCCTCAAACTACACCTCCTCAAACTACACCTCATCATACTACACCTCCTCAAACTACACCTCCTCAAACTACACTTCCGTCACAACTACACACCTCCTCAAACTACACCTCCTCAAACTACACCTCCTCAAACTACACCTCCTCAAACTACACCTCCTCAAACTACACCTCCTCAAACTACACCTCCTCAAACTACACCTCCTCAAACTACACCTCCTCAAACTACACCTCCTCAAACTACACCTCCTCAAACTAAACCTCCTCATACTACACATCCTCATACTACACCTCCTCAAACTACACCTCAAACTACACCTCCTCAAACTACACCTCCTCATACTACACCTTCTCAAACTACACCTCCTCATACTACACCTCCTCAAACTACACCTCCTCATACTACACCTCCTCAAACTACACCACTTCATACTACACCTCCTTTAAACTCCCTGCACCTCTTCCAACTGAACCTCATCAAACAATAACTCCTCAAACTAAACCTCCTTATACTACACCTCCTCAAACTACACCTCCTCAAATGTCCTCTCCATCACTCCGAACTCCAGGGGATGGGAGACTAAATTTTCTTGCTAAGTACAACTTACTTCATAATTATAATAATAAATGCATGTCTTAATAAAGGCTGACCTTCAACTTTTATTTATTTTAGACTGATTTTATTTATTTTTATATTTTCATGTACATTAAATGTAACATGTGTTTAAAACGGGTTCTGCAGTCCAGTCACAACACCGGAGAGTTGACTCCGCCCCCTCCTCCCCTTGCTCTTTAGTCGCTATATTAAAGGTTGGGTATGGGATTTGCGAAACGCCAGCAGATTTTGAAAATACACAACTCAAATGGTCCTACCCCCTCTCTTTCAATGTTGACTCTGACTCCACCCATTCCAAGTACATGAACGCGCAATCATGCACGAGCGAACACAGATGCGCTCGAGCGTGCCATTAGCTAGTTAGCTAGCTCCAGTAGCTAGCGCAGGATAACAACAAACAGAAGCTTGCTCTGGGTCACGAGCTTTGAGTATGTGCATGAAGGGGTCACGCGCGAGGGGAGGGGGAGTGCAGTACGACCGTTTGATTGACGTACTTACTGTCCAAAGCCACTCGGTGGGTCTGGAAATCATTGGCTGGAGTTTTTCGAGCCCTGCCCGTTCCACAGATGATTGACTTGTTTAATTTTCATGTCAGTTCTTCTAACTCAGTGGCTGTCAGTGGGTTATAATAAGGATTTCAAGTAATTTTGCAAAAATGGCCAAAAAAGAGAATTCCGTACCCAACCTTTAATGAAGAACATAATTTCCTGATCTAAATATAATATATGTATCATGAGATGATGTATCATACATTTTTACTGTTGTTATGTTTGCAGGAGGAACAGAGTCGCTGGCAGTCGAACGCTTATCGCATACACTCTCAGGTGGGTAATTTTGTGTGTCTGCATTCATGTTTGTGTATAGATGTGTGTTTGTTTGCATAGGTGTGTGTGTGTTGCTGAACTATTGGTGTCAGAACAGTCTCATTAATAATGAATGCACAGAGAAGGATTCACAAATGTATTTTGTGATTTATATTACTCTCTTCTCACAAATACATTTCAATGCAAACATAAATGGATATCGGAATGTATAAATGTAAAATTAGTCCCTGACCAAAAATAAGTTTCATAAACACATTTCTGATCCACACATAAATGCGTCTGGTTTTAAATGAATGCAATATAAAACCATAAATATATGAATTAAAAAAATATTTGCAATTTTCATCAAAAATGTATTTGGATGTTACATTTATATACAAACTGTTAAACTTGAATTAACAAGACGGTTTTCATTTGTGAACTTGTTTGCATTTGTGTGTGAACTGGTCTGTATTTATATGTGGATTTTTGAGACTCCTGGCTTGAATCACAAATGAATTTTTTTTCAACAAGGAACTCTCTGTAGCCAATCAGTTGCCTCCCTCGTTTTCAGCCAATCACATGACTGCAGTCCCGACCTCTGAAGTCCAGCCTCCGAGCCGCCCGGTTCCCTCGGTCAAATAACATGAGGTTTTTGAATGATCGTAGATAACAATCTCTAGGTGGCGAACAACAAGTAAAAGTTGCGTCACGTTTTGAACTACACACTTTTTCCACCTAGTTTCGACTGGGTTTTGTGATTGTTGGTGCCGTTAAAGTCGTAAACGATTATTAATGCTCCTTTAACGGCACCAACAATCTAAAAACCCAGTCCCTCCATTCATGCGATTGGCTGAAAATCAGGGGGGCATCTGATTGGCTACAGAGAGTTCCTTGTTGAAAAAAATGCATTTGTGAATCCAGCCACGTCAGGAGAGTCTCAAAAGTCCACTTATAAATACAGACCAGTTCACACACAAATGCAAACAAGTTCACAAATGAAAAGCGTCTTATTAATTCAAGTTTAACAGTTTGTATGTAAATGTAACAACCTCCAAATGCATTTTTGATGAAAAGTTGCAAAGATTTTTTAAATTCATATATATTTATGGATTTATATTACATTTATTTAAAACAAGACGCATTTATGTGTGGATCAGAAATGTGTTTGTGAAACTTATTTTTGTTTATGGATTTATTTTAGATTTATACATACCGATATCCATTTGTGTGTGCATTGAAATGTATTTGTGAGAAGAGAGTAATATAAATCTCACAAAATACATTTGTGAATCCTTCTGTGCATTCATTATTAATGAGACTGTTCTGACACCATACTGAACTGCTACCATGACAACCATCACACCGTCTGTATACTCCCCAGCCTCACTCTTACCTGCTGACACGGTTACCATGGCAACCGCAATGACCACGCACACAGGTACACAGGCGTTCTTCTGTTTCCATAGAAACTGAACATGAAAATACTTTAATACTATATATTATACTTTATGTTGAAATTCTAAAGTTGATCCATACACTAAAACAAAGTGTATTTTAATGAAATGTGTGTCTGTGTGTGCATGCGTGTGTGCATGCGTCTGTGTGTGTGTGTGTGTGTGTGTGTGTGTGTGTGTGTGTGTGTGTGTGTGTGTGTGTGTGTGTGTGTGTGTGTGTGTGTGTGTGCTGTGTGTCTGCGTGTCTGTGTTACAGATCAACAAACAGCCACTCAGCAGATGCAGACGGCTGGTAAGTTTCATGGCCGTTTCTGCCGCTTTAGGTCAGGTTAGTCTAGTGGTGAGTCCTAGACCCTACCTCCTAGACCCTACCTCCTAGACCCCTACCTCCTGGACCCCTACCTCCTGGACCCCTACCTCCTGGACCCTACCTCCTAGACCCCTACCTCCTAGACCCTACCTCCTGGACCCTACCTCCTAGACCCTACCTCCTAGACCCTACCTCCTGGACCCTACCTCCTAGACCCTACCTCCTAGACCCTACCTCCTAGACCCCATCTTCTGGGCCCCTACCTCCTAGACCCCTACCTCCTAGACCCCTACCTCCTAGAACCTACCTCCTAGAACCTACCTCCTAGACCCTACCTCCTAGACCCCTACCTCCTACACCCCTACCTCCTAGATGTTTGAGGTGCTTAAGGAGACGGAGGAGTTTGAGGTGACGGAGGTGGTTGAGGAGTTTGAGGTGACGGAGGTGGTTGAGGTGTTTGAGGAGACAGAGGGGTTTGAGGTGACGGAGGTGGTTGAGGAGTTTGAGGTGACGGAGGTGGTTGAGGTGTTTGAGGTGACGGAGGTGGTTGAGGTGTTTGAGGTGACGGGTGGTTGAGGTGACGGAGGTGGTTGAGGTGTTTGAGGTGACGGAGGTGGTTGAGGTGTTTGAGGTGACGGGTGGTTGAGGTGACGGAGGTGGTTGAGGTGTTTGAGGTGACGGGTGGTTGAGGTGTTTGAGGTGACGGGGGTGGTTGAGGTGATGGAGGTGGTTGAGGTGACGGAGGTGGTTGAGGTGTTTGAGGTGACGGAGGTGTTTGAGGTGACGGGGTGGTTGAGGTGACGGAGGTGACGGTGTCTGAAGCAGGTGATTAAGATGTCTCGTTCTCTCTCTTGGTCCATCTTGTTCCCTCCAGCTTCAGCCGCTCAACGGCTCCACCCACCTGGTCCGGGTACTCAGGGTAGGTCCGCTACGTCAGCTCTGGTCCGCTACGTCAGTTCTGGTCCGCTACATATAACTCTTTTATGCTAGAGTTAGTAGAGTATATAAATGAGTATAAATGTCTCTATACTATAACACATGGTATATAACATATATATGATAGTTCTATAGTATAACTACGTCTCTATACTATAATACATGTTGTATATAACATCTATATAACAGTTCTATAGTATACGTCTCTATACTATGACAGGGGGTATAACATCTTTATAACAGTTCTATAGTATACGTCTCTATACTATGACACAGGGGGTATAACATCTTTATAACAGTTCTATAGTATACGTCTCTATACTATAACAGGGGGTATAACATCTTTATAACAGTTCTATAGTATACGTCTCTATACTATGACAGGGGGTATAACATCTTTATAACAGTTCTATAGTATACGTCTCTATACTATGACAGGGGGTATAACATCTTTATAACAGTTCTATAGTATACGTCTCTATACTATGACAGGGGGTATAACATCTTTATAACAGTTCTATAGTATACGTCTCTATACTATGACAGGGGGTATAACATCTTTATAACAGTTCTATAGTATACGTCTCTATACTATGACAGGGGGTATAACATCTTTATAACAGTTGCTATAACATGACTCCGTCTCCCAGGTGCAGAAGATGTGGAACTGGAGGATACCTGCTGACTTCCACATGAAGCCGCGGGTTCGATTCCTCCGCTACAGGTTCCAGTGCGCCGACGAGACGTCTTGGCAGAAGAGGTCCGAGCCCCCCCACTAGCAATAGGCCCCGCCCACTAGCGCTAGGCTCCACCCCTAACGCCACGCCCCTGTCTGACTGAGCTGTCGTTGTTTAGTCAGGTTGTGTTTAAAGTATCAATAAAGATTCGTCTATTTGAAAAATCCGTTGCCTGGTCACGGGTCGACTTTTGTAGCGCGGAAGAAGAACGACAAGCAGTCAATGCAAAACACAACTTTATTTAAAACACAGCCCACACCCGGCGGCCCTGCAGCCCCGTTGCCATGGGAACAATCGGCTGACTGGACCGACGGGTTGCCATGGGAACAGTCGGCTGACTGGGCCGACGGGTTGCCATGGGAACAGTCGGCTGACTGGACCGACGGGTTGCCAAGGGAACAGTCGGCTGACTGGGCCGACGGGTTGCCATGGGAACAGTCGGCTGACTGGGCCGACGGGTTGCCATGGGAACAGTCGGCTGACTGGGCCGACGGGTTGCCATGGGAACAGTCGGCTGATTAAACAGCCCAACACCTCTTGTCCACTGCATCCATCCGTTGTTGACGGAGCCGACGGATCCAACGGAACGGATGGACCCACAATGCACTGCGGCTGCGCCCCATTCGCAGTCAACGGACGGATACAGCGGGCAAGACGGGGTAACAGTCTGTCCGTCCATCAGTCGGTCTGTCTGAGATTGTATACACGGTGTGTGACCTCTGACCCCTAGGGTCTCCAGCCTCGAGTCGATACGTCAAAAATAGATCCAGATTCTGTCTTCCTTTTGTCTTATTTTTTTTTTTTACAAACAATTGAAATAAATAGATCATGGCGTTAGAGATTCCATGCTCTGCTATGTACATCATATTCACTGAGGACCTAAGAGAACACCACACACAGCAGGAGAACGCAAAACGAAACACAAAACACACAAGAAAAAGATCAACCACCGCACACATGATGTCAGTAGAGGGACACTACTGTAGATTATCAGACTACTGTAGACTCTACTGTAGACTGGACTACAGTCATATACTGTACTGTAGACTGTCATAGACTACTGTAGACTCTACTGTAGACTGGACTATAAACAGTCATATACTGTACTGTAGACCGTCATAGACTACTGTAGACTACTGTAGACTGGACTATAAACAGTCATATACTGTACTGTAGACTGTCATAGACTACTGTAGACTCTACTGTAGACTGGACTACAAACAGTCATATACTGTACTGTAGACTGTCATAGACTACTGTAGACTCTACTGTAGACTGGACTACAAACTGTCATATATACTGTAGACTGTCATAGACTACTGTAGACTCTACTGTAGACTGTAATAATACTTGAGATGGTGGTTACAGGAAGTTGGGATGCTTGGAGAAGGAGGCGGTTGTCGTGGTTACATGAAGTTGGGATGCGGGGAGGAGAAGGAGGCGGTTGTCGTGGTTACAGGAAGTTGGGATGCTGGGTGGAGGAGGAGGTGGTTGTCGTGGAGACGGGGGGGTGGTCCTCTGGGAGGGGGGGGCTGTAGAAGGAGTCCTCCTGGAGCTGCAGCAGAGAGGGCAGGTCGGCCACGCCCCCCACGCAGCCCATTGGCTCAGGCATCAAGATGGGCGTGGTGCTGTACTGCACCAGCTGTTTCCCTGGACCAATGAGAGATGACCTTCATGTCACATGACAATCAAGAGTAGAGAGAGGATAGACAGGTAGAGAGAGAGACACAGACAGGTAGAGAGAGAGACACAGAGAGAGAGACACAGAGAGAGAGAGAGAGAGAGAGAGAGAGAGAGAGAGAGAGAGAGAGAGAGAGAGAGAGAGAGAGAGAGAGAGAGAGAGAGAGAGAGAGAGAGAGAGAGAGAGAGAGAGAGAGAGAGAGAGAGAGAGAGAGAGAGAGAGAGAGAGAGAGAGAGAGAGAGAGAGAGACAGACAGACAGACAGACAGACAGACAGACAGACAGACAGACAGACAGACAGACAGACAGACAGACAGACAGACAGACAGAGGTTACCTTCAGAGGCCGAGTGTCCGTCGGTCTCTCTTGGAGTCTCAGGAGACAGCAGCTGGAAGAGAGCCTCAGTTAGGACACGCCTTCTAGGGCTGTGTGTGTGTGTGTGTGTGTGTGTGTGTGTGTGTGTGTGTGTGTGTGTGTGTGTGTGTGTGTGTGTGTGTGTGTGTGTGTGTGTGTGTGTGTGTGTGAGTGTTTACTCACAGTGTCCAGACTGTCGAGGTCAAAATCTGCACAGGCCGATCCAGGGGAGCTGAAGAACTACACACAATACACACAGTCACACACAATACACACAGGTACACACAGTTACCCACAATACACACAGTCACACACAACACACAGTAACACACAATACACACTGTTGCCATGCATGGTTGACTCCGTCCGTTTGGTATGTGTGTGTGTGTGTGTGTGTGTGTGTGTGTGTGTGTGTGTGTGTGTGTGTGTGTGTGTGTGTGTGTGTGTGTGTGTGTGTGTGGCATCGTTGTAAATCGCTTTGGTAAAAAGCACCTGCTGTATGCCCTCAATGTAGGAGAGTGAAGGATAGAGGAGGAGTCTTGGATAGAGGAGGAGGAGTCACCTCAAACAGGGGGAGGAGTCTATGTTAGAGGGGGAGGAGTCACCTCAAACAGGGGGAGGAGTCTATGTTAGAGGAGGAGGAGTCACCTCAAACAGGGGGAGGAGTCTATGTTAGAGGGGGAGGGGTCACCTCAAACAGGGGGAGGAGTCACCTCAAACAGGGGGAGGAGTCTATGTTAGAGGGGAGGGGTCACCTCAAACAGGGGGGAGGAGTCTATGTTAGAGGGGGAGGAGTCACCTCAAACAGGGGGGAGGAGTCTATGTTGATGTTCTGGCCGTTGAGGAGGTGATGAAGATTCTCCAGACTGCTGTCAATGTCCTCCAGGTGCTCAGAGAGCTCTGACCTGCAATACAGAGCACTAGAACATGGTTAATACTTACTAATACTACAATACTATATATACAATACTACCTCTGACCTGCAGTACAGAGCACTAGAACATGGTTAATACTAACTAATATATACTACAATACTATATATATATATCGCAATACTTCCTCTGACCTGATATATTAATATACACTACAATACTACCATATATTAATATACACTACAATACTACCATATATTTATATATACTACAATATGACTTCTGACCTGCTATACAGACCACTACACATGGTAAATATATACATTTACTACTGTACAGTACATATTTGTTATTACTACTAGTTAATACTACTAGTACAGTGCTCATTGTTTAATATTAGTAACTTATAGGACTAGTACAGAATTTATTGATTAATAGTACTAGTACTAGTACTTATTGGTTAAGACTAGTAATAAATAGTACTAGAACAGTACTTATTGGTTATACCTGTCTAGACAGGCCACACTCAGACACCTCTCCTCTGAGGAGGACGGTCTGGGGGCGTGGTCAGGAAGTCTGGGGGCGTGGTCAGGAAGTCTGGGGGCGTGGTCAGGGTGTCTGGGGGCGTGGTCAGGAAGCTGTGATTGTGTGTTGGCGACTCCAGCTGTGGAGGAGGAGCCTAATTCCAGACTGGGACTGGCTGTAAAACAGATACACAGATTAACAGATTTAGAGACAGATTAAGAAATGCGTTAACATATTAAGAGACAGAATAACAGATGGATTAACATATTAGAAGACATCTTTACATATTAATTCACAGATTGAGAGTTGGATTAATAGTTGTATTAAGTGATTAACATATGTATTAATTGATTATCAGATTTATTATCAGATTAAGAGTTGGATTAACAGATGTATTAACTGATTAACATATGTATTAACAGATAAACAGATGTATTAACAGATTAAGAGTTAGATTAGCAGGAGGATTAAAAGATTAAGAGATGAAATAACTGATTAAAAAATGGATTAACGGGTAAGAAAACCGATTTACAGATTAAGACCTAACAGATTTATTATAGTCTTGCAACAGAATATGGGAGGGAGAATTTGATATAATGAGAAATATTTATGGAATAAGAAATATGCCCCAGATTTAAGACGCCCATTAAAAACAGACACACTTACGGAGGAAGTGATAGATTAACAGAATACCAGATTGCTCTAACGAATGAGGAGGAAGTAAACACAACTCTACCCGATAGCCGATTGGCTGCTGAGGGGTTGGCTCCTTCGTTGTCCAATAGGATGGAGTTAAAGAAGGCAGTGGGTGAAAGGGGCGTGTCCTTCAGATCGGGGCTGGATGGCTCCTCCTTCACTAGGATGACTGGGCTATCGCTACGGTAACAGAACATCGTCTTCACTTAGGATATATGGTATACGTGTTCTACGTGTTGAGAGGTGTATCACTAGTGATCACGGCTGCACTGAGAGGTGTATCACTAGTGATCACGGCTGCACTGAGAGGTGTATCACTAGTGATCACTGCTGCACTGAGAGGTGTATCACTAGTGATCACGGCTGCACTGAGAGGTGTATCACTAGTGATCACGGCTGCACTGAGAGGTGTATCACTAGTGATCACGTTTGCACATCACTAGTGCTGATGACCTCACTCTCGAGGCCATATTAATATGCTGGTGTATTGATACTCACGGTGCATCTATCCAATCACTGCTGAGCTCCGTGGAGGTGGGCGTGACCAACTCTGTGATGTCAGAGATGATGGGGCCGGAGGTCACCGAGCCGGCCGAAGCCTACACACGCACACACACACACACACCCACACACACACACACACACACACACACAATAATATAGTGTTGAAATGTCTGCGACTTATTGACAGACAGACAGACAGACAGACAGACAGACAGACAGACAGACAGACAGACAGACAGACAGACAGACAGACAGACAGACAGACAGACAGACAGACAGACTGACTTACGGATATAGCGGGCGTGGCTTGCAGGGGTTCTAAGGAGTACTGTCGACTATATTTGGGTATGGAGTGGGTGGAGCTTGAGTCACTCAGCATCAGAGGACTGTTGAGAGAAGAGATGACATCACACGAGAACCTCATGACATCACACGAGAACCTCATGACATCACACGAGAACCTCATGACATCACACGAGAACCTCATGACATCACACGAGAACCTCATGACATCACACGAGAACCTCATGACATCACACGAGAACCTCATGACATCACACGAGAACCTCTATACCTCCATATCTAGTTTTATAGTATCATTATAGATCTCATATTATAGCAGTATTATTATATACATTGTAGTATAATATATAAAGAAAGTCCTTACAGTTTCCTCTTCATTCCAATAACTCTGTTCGGCTGGACGAGAGACACTAGAAACTGGATCAGCTGGGGAGAGAGACACCCAGTCAACACACACAGAGACAGTGAGGGAGAGAGAGTACTGTGTAGAGTGAGAGTACTCTGTAGTGCTGTGTATAGTACAAGTACTCTGTAGTACTAGTACTGTGTAGTACTATGGCACATCTCCCCCAGAGGGTGCGGGTCGGTTCAGTCTGCGAAAGGTGCGGCACGGGGTCGCGTTCCCACCGCCAAAAGTGTGCGTGGCCCGGTCTGAGCCTGGTCTCGCTGTACTCCTCCGTTGGGGTACTGAGACGCCTGAAAGGGTGCCGGCTAGTTGGCCCTACACACGCTGTCCGTTGATTGGTCGACAGGGTCACACTTCCGTGCGACAGGGGGGTAATAACAAACCAACGCAGTGCCCGCGATGTTCTGGACCACAGCGAAAGCTTTGTTTATTGAAGAGAATGTTGCGCAAAAGTTTGCCGTCCTTCTTGGACGTCCTACATTGTTGCCGTTTGTTCTTTGTGTCGCGTTCTTCTTTTTCCTTGGGTTTATTAGCAGGCTACACTGCGTGGGGCTGCTATGAGTTCACGATGTTTACATAGCTGCCGTCCGGCTTAAACCCCTCCCTACCATAAGGGTAGGCTACCGTCTGCGGTGGAAACGCGAGCCGCAACTGAGCAGGGCGATACTGCACCCTCGCTACTGGGCTGAGGCGTGCTGGGTCCGAAGCGCACCCGCCGGGGGGAAGAGGGGAATAGTTCTGTGTATTTCTAGTACTGTGGAGTTCTAGTACTGTATAGTACCACTGTGTGTAGTACTAGTAAGTGTGTAGAGGACGGTACCTTGTTGACGACCTTCTGCTGCTGGGCATGCTTCTGTCTCAGGGTGGCGACCTCTCTCCACAACGCCTCGTTCTCACTGCACACACACACACACACACACACACACACACACATTATAAACACGTTATACACACACACACACACAGATTATATACACACACAAACATAACACATTATGTACACACACCCACACACCCATTACAACACATTATACACACCAACAATATACATTATACACACACACATACATACATTATATTACACACACACACACACACACACACACACACACACACACACACACACACACACACACACACACACACACACACACACACACACACACACACACACACACACACACACACACACACACACACACACACATTCATTGGCCACCACAGTGTAATACAACAAACTTTTAACCATAGAAAACATACAGACAGACACAGACAGACAGACAGACAGACAGACAGACAGACAGACAGCAGACAGACAGACAGACAGACAGACAGACAGACAGACAATCAGAATGTAGACACAGACAGACAGACAGACAGACAGACAGACGGCCAGACAGACAGACAGACACTCAGACGGTAGACACAGACACTCAGACGGTAGACACAGACAGACAGACAGACAGACAGACAGACAGACAGACAGACAGACAGACAGACAGACAGACAGACAGACAGACAGACAGACAGACAGACAGACAGACAGACATACTGCTTCATGGTGGTGATCTTGGAGTCGATGTTCTCCTGCTTTCCCTTCATCAGCTGCATGTCGTTGAGGATCTTGGAGACCTCCTCCGGGTACACCTTTCCCTCCTCCTGCTTCCCAGAGGACACCTGTGGACACGCCCTTATACGGTCAACTGGGGACACGCCCTTATACGGTCAACTGGGGACACGCCCTTATACGGTCAACTGGAGTAACCGCCCTTATACGGTCAACTGGGGACACGCCCTTATACGGTCAACTGGAGTAACCGCCCTTATACGGTCAACTGGGGACACGCCCTTATATGGTCAACTGGGGACACGTCCTTATACGGTCAACTGGTGCACACTTTACATTCAGACTTACACCCGTTCATTTTCACACGACGGCATGGTCAGCCACGCAGGGCGACAGCCGGCTCGTCAGGGGCAGTCAGGTTAAGGCGTCTCGCTCAGGGACACCTCGGCACTCGGCAAGAAGGAGCCGGGGGATCGAACCCGCAACCTTCTGGTTACCAGACAACCTCCTGAGCTACTGCCGCCCACCCACATGCCCTTATATAGTCACCTGGCCGCACGCCCCTATATGGAGCACCTGCCCTTATATAGGGTGGGGGGTGGAGGGGTGGAGGAGGTGGTGGAAGGCTTACAGGCGGGACCTTGCGCTTGATGTGGTCCAGCAGCTGCTGCTGCCCTCGGCTGAAGAAGGGGTGCTGGAACTCCGTGTCCTCCTTCTCTGGCTTCAGCAGCCCGCCGTGCTCCATGTGCACCACCTTCCTGAACCCGTCTGATCACATGACACACATGTAGGATCACATGACGCATGCAAAGATCACATGGCACACATGCTAGGATCACATGATACACATGTTAGGATCACATGACGCATGCGAAGATCACATGGCACACATGTAAGGATCACATGAGGCATGTGAGGATCACATGAGGCACATGTGAGGATCACATGACACATGTGAGGATCACATGACACACATGTGAGGATCACATGACACATGTGAGGATCACATGACACATGTGAGGATCACATGACACACATGTGAGGATCACATGACACATGTGAAGATCAAATTACACACATGTTAAGATCACATGACGCATGCGAAGATCATATGGCACACATGTTAGGATCACATGGCACACATGTTAGGATCAAATGACACACATGTTAAGATCACATGACGCATGTGAGGATCCCATGACACACATGTTAAGATCCCAGGACACACATGTTAGGATCCCATGACACACATGTTAAGATCACATGACACACATGTTAAAGATCACATGACACTGGTTAAGATCACATGACAAAAAAATGTTAAGACCCCGCGAAACACATGTTAGGATCACATGGCACAATGTGGGATGACATGACACACACATGTTAGGATCACATGACACATAATGAAAGGATCACATAACACACAATGTTAGGATAACATGACACGCGTGAGGATCACATGAACATTTTAGGATCGCATGACACATAATGTAAGGATCACATGACACACACATGTTATGTGTCAACCCTCAACTGTTATACCATTTTATTGGCGCTTTTCCACTACACTTTTCCAGCACGACTCGCCTCGCCTCGCCTCGCCTCGCCTCGCCTCGACTCGGCCACGTTCCTTTTCCATTACAAAAAGTACCTACTCAACGTGGGCGGGGTCGTCATAGCACGGCGGTGCGAAACTGCGTGACACAAGGGATGTTCTATGCGCGACACAAACACAAACAATGGAGGACATGGAGGCAGTGGTGTACTTGCTGCTCGTTCTGTGGCTTTTTGTCACAAACAAAGCAAAAGAAGATAGTCAGAAAAGGCTGCAGGCGGCGAGACAAAACACAACAGAAAAGTACAGGAGAGTTTTGGAAGCCGTACAGCAGTATGAAGCCGAAGATGAGACGAGTGACGACACTCTCTGACCAATCAGCGGCCAGCAGTGTGTCGACGTCACATTTTAGCACCGGCTTGACTCGCTTGGAACCTCACCAGAGCAGGTACTAAAATAGTACCTGGTACCAGGTACTTTCCCTAGTGGAAACGCAAAAAGAATCGAGGCGAGTCGAGGCGAGTCGCGCTGGAAAGGTGTAGTGGAAAAGCGCCATAAGACAGCATATTGTTGTCATTTGCACAGCATTTCTGCACTCACATTTTTTCCACTAGGACACATTACACTTTATAACCTGTTATCACTGCTTTATTTTTTCTTATTACCTTCTTTCTTTCTTTATTATTGTGGTGCTGTTTCTTAGTTTTATTTTACTTATCTGTATTGACTTTGTCATCATGTTGTATTGCTGCTGCTATGTTGAGGAACCAAGCCTAAGAATTAACTCTTGTTCATGACAAGATGTAATCAAATAAACTCTGAATCTGAATACGAACATAAGGATCCACACACACATATAGACACGCACTGAGGAGACCAACACACATGTTAGGATCACAGGAGATGCTGACACACTTAGGAGATCAACAACACACAGACACACAATACTCACACATGTTGAGCTGGCGGATGAAGCTGGCCATGTTGTTGTGCTTGAAGAACTTTGGCAGAACGTCCTTCGAGAAGCGGGCGTGTTCCAACACATGGAAGCTGCTCCCGCTCTGACACATACACACACACACACACACACACACACACACACACACACACACACACACACACACACACACACACATTATAATTAGTCTGATAATAAACTAGATTAGAAGCCTGGTAATTACTGATGTTGTTGTCATGTTTTGGTCATGTTGTAGTCATGTTATAGTCATGTTGTAATCATATTTTAGTCATGTTTTACTCATATTGTAGTAATGTTGTGGTCATGGTATAGTAACATTATAGTCCTGCTGTAGTCATGTTATAACATGTTGTAGTCATGTAGTCATGTTGTAGTCATGGTAGAGTCATGTTATAGTTATGTTGTAGTGACGCTATAGTGATGTTGTAGTCATGGTATGGTTAAGTTATAGAGACCTTATAGTGATGTTTAACATGTTATAGTGATATTGTAGTGACGTTATAGTGACGTTATAGTACTGTTATAGTCACGTTATAGTCATGTGATAGTCCTGTTATACTAACTGGGCTCCAGCAGATCAGGTCGTCGGTGTCGGGGTCTTCCACCAGCATCCAGAGTTTGGTGAGGAAGGCAGGGACGTTGGGGTTAGG
>OLKM01001414.1:0-30000 GCA_900291075.1 Melanogrammus aeglefinus | reverse complement strand
AAGCACACACACACACACAGACAGGACCGTACCTGACCACGCACACACACAGACAGACACACACAGGACCACACACACACAGGACCACACTAAGACCGCACACACACAGACAGACACACACAGGACCACACCGACACACACACACACACACACGACCACACCTAGACTGCACACACAACCAAGCGCACACACACACACACACGACAACATACACGACCACGCACACTCACACGCACACACGACCACGCACACGCATGGACACACACTTGACCACACACACACGACCACGCACACACACTTGACCACACACTGGACCATGCAGAGCTCCACACACTCACGCCTCGGTGTGTGTGTGTGTGTGTGTGTGTGTGTGTGTGTGTGTGTGTGTGTGTGTGTGTGTGTGTGTGTGTGTGTGTGTGTGTGTGTGTGTGTGTGTGTGTGTGTGTGTGTGTGTGTGTCAGCGTCTGGCCTGGGAGCAGCTGGACCCCGAGGACAGGAAGACGTCGTACCTGCCCAGGAAGTTCTCCTGTCTGCGCGCCGTGCCCTCGTACTCCCGCTTCATCCACGAGCGCTTCGAGAGGTGCCTGGACCTCTACCTGTGTCCCCGGCAGAGGAAGATGAGGGTAAGGCACGCACACACACACTCACACACACACTCACTCACACACACTCACACACACTCACACCTCCGTTGATGAGGTGGGGGCCGGTCGCTCTGAGCTTCAGGCCGTGGGGGAGAGTGACCCCAGGGCTCATATGAACCGTGGGCCAGGAGGACGCCATGGTTGGTTCACTGCAGCTTACTGAAGACGGCTAGAGATATGGTTAAGTCCATCTCCATGTTAACCTCTCTCTCCTCTCTCGCTCTCCTCTCTCTCTCTCTCTCTCTCTCTCTCTCTCTCTCTCTCTCTCTCTGTCTCTGTCTCTGTCTCTGTCTCTCTCTCTCTCTCTCTCTCTCAGGTCAATGTGAATCCAGAGGATTTGATTCCAAAGCTTCCAAAACCCAAAGACCTGCAGCCCTTCCCTACGACCCAGTCACTGGTACGCACACATACACGCACGTAATATATACAGTATATACATGACATATATTTGTATGTCATATATTTGTGTGTTTGTTTTCCAGGTATACCGAGGTCACACAGGCTTGATTCGCTCCATCAGTGTTTCTCCAACTGGCCAGTGGCTTCTCTCAGGTAATAATATATTTTATTTGTAGAGCACTTATAGTGCGGTAGTGAGGTACTGATGTGTTCATGTCCTGTGGGTATTTGCAGATAGTGATTTGTACATGTCCTGTGGATATTTTCACTCAGTGATGTGTTCATGTCCTGTGGATATTTTCACTTTGTGATGTGTTCATGTCCTGTGGGTATTTTCAGGTAGTGGTGCGTTCATGTCCTGTGGGTATTTGCAGGTAGTGGTGGCTTCATGTCCTGTGGGTATTTGCAGGTCGTGGTGTGTTCACGTCCTGTGGGTATTTTCAGGTAGTGGTGTGTTCAAGTCCTGTGGGTATTTTCAGGTAGTGGTGTGTTCATGTCCTGTGGGTATTTGCAGGTAGTGGTGTGTTCATGTCCTGTGGGTATTTGCAGGTAGTGGTGTGTTCATGTCCTGTGGGTATTTTCAGGTAGTGATGTGTTCATGTCCTGTGGGTATTTGCAGGTAGTGGTGTGTTCATGTCCTGTGGGTATTTGCAGGTAGTGGTGTGTTTATGTCCTGTGGGTATTTTCAGGTAGTGATGCGTTCAAGTCCTGTGGGTATTTGCAGGTAGTGGTGTGTTTATGTCCTGTGGGTATTTGCAGGTAGTGGTGTGTTCATGTCCTGTGGGTATTTTCAGGCAGCGATGACGGCACGGTGCGGTTCTGGGAGGTGGTTTCTTCCCGCTGTGTGAAGACGGTCCAGGTGGGCGGAGCCGTGAGGAGCGTCGCCTGGAACCCCAACCCAGCGGTCTGTCTGGTGGCCGTCGCTGTGTAAGAGACCCCCACCTTAACTAGACTAACCCCCACCTTAACTAGACTAACCCCCACCTTAACTAGACTAACCCCCACCTTAACTAGACTAACCCCCACCTTAACTAGACTCACCTTTAAGGTGCCATGGCATGAAAATCTCACTTTATGAGGTTTTCTAACATAAATATGAGTTCCCCTAGCCTGCCTATGGTCCCCCAGTGGCTAAAACTTGCGTTCGGTGTAAACGAGCACTAGGTGTTCTGCTCACCTTTTGAAAAAAAGAGGCTCAAGCGCGCTGATTTGGAATGTGGTTTATTATGTGGTCACACTGCAGTCAGCTCCTCCCCTTACTCTGCCTGGCCCGCCCAGAGACTTTGGCCCGCCAATGAGACACGACCGTGCGAGCGCCGTGTGTGTGTGTGTGTGTGTGTGTGTGTGTGTGTGTGTGTGTGTGTGTGTGTGTGTGTGTGTGTGTGTGTGTGTGTGTGTGTGTGTGTGTGTGTGTGTGTGTGTGTGTGTGTGTGTGTGTGTGTGTGTGTGTGTGTGTGTGTGTGAATACACACACTAACGCAAGTGTTTCTTGTCGGTTCTTTGACGTCTCTTGTATTTCCACAACGAGACTGTAGTGGGGGTTATCTCAGCCATGGATGAGAATGAATTGAGGGAAAGGAACTTTGGCTTTGACTCCCTCAAGAACATGAACCACAATCCTCGAGGAGAAAGGGATTGTTGGTGGTGAATGTCTACCGCTTGAGCCCCGCTTCCCGCTGCCGAGGGACCACCCCCTCGGCACTGCAGGAGGCGGAGGTGCCTAAGTGCTGCCCGGCAACAATCCCTTTCTCCCATGTCGCGGTTCAGTCTACTTCAGATTGATGTGGACGTGGAAGAACCAAGAACTTCGGAGAACCCAACGCGGTCGTTTAAGATTCATACTATCAGCTCACACAGCTTTTGGCCGTGATAATATATATTATATGATATAGGTATCTATGTATAATATGATATTATTTAGATATAGAGCTCCAGGACTCCCGTGTGTTCTAGAGTATTTACAGAACACGGCTAAAGGCTGTGTGCGCCTCACCATTGCGATACATCCACTGTAAACAGAGCGCATGGTACCGTGGCTGCAAGCTGCTCAGGGCCACACCCCCACCCTCCTCCTCTTTTGCATTGTAGCTACAGACACCAAGACATTTGGTGGAAGCTCAATGTGCGACTGGCTTGGAGTGGAATTTCGGGAACGTCTTTGAATATTGTGTTAGTGGCCCACTAATACCTATATTAAAGCATCCATAAAATAGCGTGTCATGGCACTTTAAACTAGAGCATCCATAAAATAGCGTGTCATGGCACTTTAAACTAGACTAACCCTGAAACTAACTAGACTAACCCTTAGCTTAACTAGACTAACCCTTAGCTTAACTAGACTAACCCTTAGCCTGACTAGACTAACCCTTAGCCTTACTTGACTAACCCTTAGCCTTACCAGACTAACCCTTAGCCTAACTAGACCAACCCCACTCACTAGGGTAGACTGCCCATAACTTGTGGACATGTTGTAGAGAAGCCTGGAGTCCAGAGCCTCACTAACGTGTCTGTCTGTCTGTCTGTCTGTCTGTCTGTCTGTCTGTCTGTCTGTCTGTCTGTCTGTCTGTCTGTCTGTCTGTCTGTCTGTCTGTCTGTCTGTCTGTCTGTCTGTCTCGTCTGCTGTCTGTCTGTGTCTGTCTGTCGTGCTGTCTGTGTCTGCTGTCTGTCTGTCTGTTCTGTCTGTCTGTTGTCTGTCTGTCTGTCTGTCTGTCTGTCTGTCTGTCTGTCTGTCTGTCTGTCTGTCTGTCTGTCTGTCTGTCTGTCTGTCTGTCTGTCTGTCTGTCTGTCTGTCTCTGTCTCTGTCTCTGTCTCTCTCTCTCCCTGCCTCCCTGCCTCCCTCTAGTGGTTGTGACGTGTTACTGCTGTGTCCCTCCCTGGGCGACCGGCTGCTGATTGGCTCGACCGAGCAGCTCCTCTCTTCCTATCAGCCGCCAGAAGAGAAGGGGGAGGAGCTTGTCGTCTGGACGACCACGGAAGGGGAGGAGCATAGCCAGGGCGTACGCCTGAGACTCACACATCCCAAGGTACACGCACAACCATGGAGATTAGGGGTGGGTTAGTTAGGGTGGGTTCACTAGTAGTGTGGGTGTGTTGACTAGTAGGGTGGGTTTCTGTTGACCAGTAGTGTTACCTAGCAGTGTGTGTTGACTACCAGTGTTAACTAGTAGTGTGTGTTTAACCCCCTAGTAGTGCTGACTAGTAGTGTGTTAACAAGTAATGTTAACTAGCAGTGTGTGTTGACTAGTAGTGTTAACTAGTTGTGTTAACTAGCAGTGTGTGTTGACTAGTAGTGTTAACTAGTCGTGTTAACTAGCAGTGTTTGTTGACTAATAGTGTGTTGACTATTAGTGTGTTAACTAGTCGTGTTAACTAGCAGTGTTTGTTGACTAATAGTGTGTTGACTATTAGTGTGTTAACTAGTCATATTAACTAGCAGTGTGTGTTGACTAGTCATGTTAACTAGCAGTGTGTGTTGACTAATAGTGTGTTGACTAGTCATGTTAACTAGCAGTGTGTGTTGACTAATGGTGTGTTGACTAGTCGTGTTAACTAGCAGTGTGTGTGTTGACTAGTAGTGTGTTGACTAGTCGTGTTAACTAGCAGTGTGTGTGTTGACTAGCAGTGTGTTGACTAGTGGTGTTAACTAGCGGCGTGTGTGAACCAGGCGGTGCAGCAGGTGGTGTGGCACTCTAAGGGCGACTACCTGTCCTCGGTGATGCCCCAGCCCTCCAGCCACCTGCAGGTGCTGGTGCACCAGGTGAGCCGGAGGCGGAGCCAGAACCCGTTCCGCCGCAGCAAGGGCCTGGTGCAGTGCGTGTCCTTCCACCCGCTGCGGCCCTACTTCTTCGTGGCCACGCAGCGCTCCGTCCGCGTCTACAACCTCATCAAGCAGGAGATGACCAAGAAGCTGCAGGCCAACTCCAAGTGGATCTCCAGCATGGCCGTGCACCCCGCAGGTAACCAGCCGCAGCACGGCAGGTAGCCAGCCGCAGCTCGGCAGGTAGCCAGTCGCAGCTCGGCAGGTAGCCAGCCGCAGCTCGGCAGGTAGCCAATCCCAGCTCGGCAGGTAGCCAATCCACAGCTCGGCAGGTAATCAAGACCCAGCTCAGCCTGACCCTCAGAGCCAATCACAGCTCAGCCTGAACCAGTCTCCTCCCAGTCCCCTCCCAGTCCCCCCTCAGTCCCCTCCCACTCCTCCCAGTCTCCTCCCAGTCTCCTCCCAGTCTCCTCCCAGTCAGACCAGTCTCCTCCCAGTCCTCCCAGTGCTCCCAGTCTGACCCGTGCCTGTGTTCCAGGGGACAATGTGATCTGTGGGAGCTACGACTGCCGCCTGGCCTGGTTCGACCTCGACCTCTCTACCAAACCCTACAAGATGCTCCGGTAAGCCCCGCCCCCGGCCCCCGTGTGCTCTGACGGAGGAGGTTGTGTGGTCGCTGTGGTAACTAACTGCTGTGATGCGTTGCCTAGGCACCATAAGAAGGCAGTGAGGGGCGTGGCCTATCACCCCAGCTACCCGCTGTTCGCCTCCGCCTCCGACGACGGCTCTGTCATCGTCTGTCACGGGACCGTGTACAAGTAAGATACGCACACGCACACACCTACAGACGCACACAGACACACACACACCTACAGACGCACACAGATACACACACACACCTACAGACGCACACAGCACAACACACACACCTACAGACGCACACAGATACACACACACCTACAGACGCACACAGCCATACACACACACACCTACAGATACACACACACACCTACAGACGTACACAGCCATACACACACACACCTACAGACGCACACAGATACACACACACACACTACAGACGTACACAGCCATACACACACACCTACAGACGCACACAGATACACACACACACCTACAGACGTACACAGCCATATACACACACACCTACAGATGCACACTCACACACCTACAGCTCACACACACACACTTACAGACACACTCACGCGCACACCAACACACACACGCACACGCGTACAGAGGCACACACCTACAGACACACATGGCCACACGTACACACACACACACACGACAGTACACCAAGCACGTACTACACACACACACCTACAGACGCACACAGATACACACACATCTACAGACGTACACAGCCATACACACCTACAGCTCACACACACACACTTACAGACACACACACGTGCACACCAACACGTACACACACACGCACACGCGTACAGAGGCACACACCTACAGACACACATGGCCACACGTACACACACACACACGCACGCACGTACACCAACACGTACACACAAACTCACACGTACAGACGCACACGGAGACACCCGCACACATACGCCGTAGTAAAGCCCTGTGTCTCTCTCTCTCGCCCAGCGACCTGCTCCAGAACCCGCTCATCGTCCCTGTCAAGGTGCTCCGGGGTCACACTGTGACCAATGACCTCGGGGTTCTGGACGTGACCTTTCACCCCAGCCAACCCTGGCTCTTCTCCTCTGGCGCTGATGCAACTATCAGGCTCTTCACCTAGTCGCCCCCGGCAACCACATCAGCCTCGTCCCCATCCCCCGGTCGCCCCAGGCAACCGTCAGCCCCATCCCCCAGTTGCCCCCCCGGCAACCATCGGGCTCTTCACCTAGTCGCCCCCGGCAACCACATCAGCCCCATCCCCCAGTTGCCCCCGGCAACCATCGGGCTGTTCACCTCGTCGCCCCCCGGCAACCAAGCATGTCACCTGTCTTCTGTCGGCTGTTCTGTTTTTAATAAAGCTCTGTTTTTCTCAGTGCGTGTGCTGGTTTGTGTTGAACACGGTCAGTTCTACGTCAGGACAATATCTACGTCACCATATGAAATATGAATCATAAAGCCTGCTGGGCCTTCCAGCACCCACCCATGCCTCCCACACCCCCACCCATACCACCTCTACCCCTCAGTTCTACCACCCCCACCCTCACCCATACCACCCCCACCCATACCTCCTCCACCCCTCGCCCACCCTTCAGTCATACCTCCTCCACCCCTAACCTCCAGCCCTCAGTCATACCTCCTCCACCCCTCAGTCATACCTCCTCCACCCCTCACCTCCCCCGCCCGTCAGTCATACCTCCTCCACCCCTCAGTCATAACTCCACCCCCCCATGTGAAGAACCAGGAACAGCTCCGTGTAACAACACCTCCTCAGACCTCCGTCACTACCGCAGCGATCCGCAGACTGACGTCCCTTAAAAGAGGAGACTCATCTGTGTTCTACCGAGAACTGTTCTCCAGAAGGTCCTCTAAACTCACCTCAGTGTTCAGAGAACTGTTCTCCAGAAGGTCCTCTAAACTCACCTCAGTGTTCAACAGAGAACTGTTCTCCAGAAGGTCCTCTAAACTCACCTCAGTGTTCAACAGAGAACTGTTCTCCAGAAGGTCCTCTAAACTCACCTCAGTGTTCAGAGAACTGTTCTCCAGAAGGTCCTCTAAACTCACCTCAGTGTTCAACAGAGAACTGTTCTCCAGAAGGTCCTCTAAACTCACCTCAGTGTTCAGAGAACTGTTCTCCAGAAGGTCCTCTAAACTCACCTCAGTGTTCAACAGAACTGTTCTCCAGAAGGTCCTCTAAACTCAACAGAGAACTGTTCTCCAGGTCTCCTAAACTCACCTCAGTGTTCAACAGAGAACTGTTCTCCAGAACGTCACCTAAACTCACCTCAGTGTTCAACAGAGAACTGTTCTCCAGAACGTCACCTAAACTCACCTCAGTGTTCAACAGAGAACTGTTCTCCAGAAGGTCCTCTAAACTCAACAGAGAACTGTTCTCCAAAAGGTCGTATAAACTCACCTCAGTGTTCAACAGAGAACTGTTCTCCAGAACGTCACCTAAACTCACCTCAGTGTTCAACAGAGAACTGTTCTCCAGAAGGTCCTCTAAACTCAACAGAGAACTGTTCTCCAAAAGGTCGTATAAACTCACCTCAGTGTTCAACAGAGAACTGTTCTCCAGAAGGTCCTCTAAACTCACCTCAGTGTTCAACAGAGAACTGTTCTCCAAAAGGTCGTATAAACTCACCTCAGTGTTCAACAGAGAACTGTTCTCCAGAAGGTCCTCTAAACTCACCTCAGTGTTCAACAGAGAACTGTTCTCCAGAAGGTCCTCTAAACTCACCTCAGTGTTCAACAGAGAACTGTTCTCCAGAAGACCCTCTGAACATCGTCTTGGTGAACTATTGCGATGCTACCAGCAGCTGTCTGCCTCCATCTAGAGAACTATTGATGATCCAAATAGTGCAATGCTGTGAGCATCACAGGCCTACTGTCATCACTGTCATCGACATCGGCACAGTAAGGACTATATATTATATACACTATAATATATTATATATGTATTATATTCAACATATGAGATAAACGAGCAGGATAAAAACCAAAAAAGATCTGGTTCACTGTCACTGTGAAGAAATACACTCCTCGATGTCAAAGTTTGGATTTAATGACAACGATGAAGAAGTCCTGCAGCAATCACACACAATAACAATGTAAGCTACAAACGTAATAACAGTAATTTCTACATGCACACTCTGCACTGTCTATATAAATATATATAGATATATTATTTTTTTTACATCTATCGATACATTATTAGTAATGCTAACATATAGTAAAAATGTGTTTTATATAATATGAAATATATTCTTATTTATAGAACCATAGAACATGATATAATATCCTAACATTGACTTAACTTTATCAATTTATGTCGAACATCGAGTTTACATTAAATAAACCTCTATAATATATACATAAATAAATCATAAATAAAAAATAAAACGTTTAAATTATTATATATAGATGTGTAGCCTTCCTCCAACGCACACACACACACACACACACACACACACACACACACACACACACACACACACACACACACACACACACACACACACACACACACACACACCACAACAAGGCAGCAGCAGCTGGACCGGAGGATCCGCTATCTGTTTGACTTTGGACAGGAGGGATGAACTGATCGCCTGGTTTGATCGGCTAATCGATACTGGATACGATAGAACATCAGGACAGATCATCGATCATGGAACATGATGCCGCATCAGAGATGTTGAACGATAGTAGTTAGCTGGTTAGCCTAGCCGCTGTGCTTCAGCTAGCGAGCTAACCGGACATCTCCTCCCGAGACCAGCCTTTAATACTACATCAACCGTCCATTATCGATCCCGTCCTGGTCGACCCGGAGACCGTCCTGATCGATCCGGAGCCCGGGAGAAAACCCGACATGTTGGCTGACTGACGGCATAGGCACAAAGGAACCAAAGCTAGCGGCGAAGCTAACGGCTACATGGACGCTCATTGTGTTGGAGAATGGGAAAGCATTCCGTTACTTTAGTTAACCAGGAACTAGTCGGTACCCTCTAGTTAGTAACAGGCCAGGCAGCCACTAGTCCGTACCCTCTAGTTAATAATAGACCAGGAACTAGTCGGTACCCTCTAGTTAATAACACCAGGGACTAGTCTGGACCCTCTAGTTAGTAATAGACCAGGCAGCCACTAGTCCGTACCCTCTAGTTAATAATAGACCAGGAACTAGTCGGTACCCTCTAGTTAATAACACCAGGGACTAGTCTGGACCCTCTAGTTAGTAACAGACCAGAAACTAGTCGGTACCCTCTTGTTAATAACAGACCAGGAACTAGTCTGGACCCACTAGTTAGTAACAGACCAGAAACTAGTCGGTACCGGGTACCCTCTAGTTAATAACAGACCAGGAACTAGTCGTGACCCTCCAGTGAGTAACAGACCAGACCTCGGCTCTGTCTATTCTCTGGGGAGCTGTGGTGATGGACGGCTGAGGAGTGTGAGCCGGTTTGCGTTGGTGTGTTGTCGGGTCTGTACTGGGTCATGGCCGGTAAACCCCATAGAACCATGAACCCATGGCTGTGTTTCCACCTCCTCTTAGTTACTGGTGAGTGCATCATTACATATGTTATGTATGACTAGTAGACTAGTAGTCCATGATACACCACTTCTTTACATATGTTAGTAGTCCATAATACGACTCATCATGTTATGTATAACTAGTATACCTACTCAGTCCATCATACAGCTCATCATAACATATGTTAGACTAGTAGTCCATAATACAGCTCATCATTGCATATGTTATGTATAAATAGACTAGTAGTCCATAATACAGCTCATCATTGCATATGTTATGTATAAATAGACTAGTAGTCCATAATACAGCTCATCTCATTATTCATCTCATCCCAGTGGTCTCAAGCTTCTGTGTATTTTGTGTTGATTCCAATATATATTTCACATTGTAGTTTTTTTTATATTGCATGTCTTCTCCATCAATGGTTATGGTTATAATAGTCTTGAGTTGGTGTACCTTTATAGCTTCAGTTAGCGTCAGTAAGCATACCTGCTAGTTTTGTCCATCTAAACACAGTTAGCATATCTGTTAGCTTGTTCTATCCAATCCCAGCTAACATTCCTATTAGCCTCTTCCCCTTACCACAGTGAGCATGTCTGCGTCATGTGAGCCTTGTTGCAACATGCCAACACGGAGGGTCCACACCCACACACCCACACACCCACACACCCACACACACACACACACCCACACACCCACACACCCACACACACACACACACACACACACACACACACACACACACACACACACACACACACACACACACTCACACACTCACACTGTACTGCTTCTCTGTCTCCAGGTTGTCTTGCTGATCCCCAAAGGAGCGACAACGTCTATGTGTCCGGAATCTCCAATGGTGGGTATTTCATAACAGTTCATCATATCATTTTTTTTTCAAATAACAGTTCATCAACAAGTCAACACTTCCAACAAGTCAACATATAACAGGTCATATCCTAACCTTTCATATCAAAACCGTTCATATCATAACAGTTCATCATAAAACAGGTCATATCATAATAGGTCATATTATAACACTTGATTATATAAAAGTTCATAACAGTTCAGATCAGCTCGGAACGTAAGAGTTGTAACAGCTCTTTATTACAGTTAATATAACATAACAGCTCGTACCATAACCGTTAACGGTTCGCAACATAACAGTTCATTACCTAACAGTTAATAACCCAAGAGTTCATCATTGGTGTACCATAACATTTATAACCAATATATTTATGTCATATGAGTTACAACAGTTCATAACAGTTATAACATTGCTGCTAATTACTTAACTGTTAATAACGCAAAAATTAAGAACTGTGATAATATAACATTTACAACATCCTTTTGTGTTATAACAGTTAATCACCTGAACGTTTTTAACGGTACAAAACAACAGTTCATAAGGGTACATTAAAGCTAATAACATAACAACAAATAATGAATATAAATAAAAACAGTTAATATAATAAATGATAACTAATAAAAAGTGTACTCCTAAGGTCCTGTTGGTGTGCGTGACGTAGCTAAACTAAAGTGTACTAATGTCCTGTAGTGTGTGGTGACGTAGCTAAACTAAAGTTTCCTCCTAATGTACTGTTAGCATGGGGACGTAGCTAAACATTAAAGTGTACTCCTATTGTACTGTTAGCATGGTGACGTAGCTAAACACTAAAGTGTCCTCCTAGTCCTAATGTACTGTTAGCGCGTTGACGTAGCTAAACACTAAAGTGTCCTCCTAGTCCTAATGTACTGTTAGCGCGTTGACGTAGCTAAACACTAAAGTGTCCTCCTAATGTACTGTTAGCGTGTGGTGACGTAGCTAAACATTAAAGTGTCCTCCTAATGTCCTGTAACGTGTGGTGACGTAGCTAAACTAAAGTGTCCTCCTAATGTCCTGTTAGCCTGTGGTGACGTAGCTAAACACTAAAGTGTCCTCCTAATGTCCTGTAGCGTGTGGTGACGTAGCTAAACACTAAAGTGTCCTCTTAATGTCCTGTAGTGTGTGGTGACGTAGCTAAACACTAAAGTGACCTCTTAATGTCCTGTAGCGTGTGGTGACGTAGCTAAACTAAAGTGTCCTCCTAATGTCCTGTTAGCCTGTGGTGACGTAGCTAAACACTAAAGTGTCCTCCTAATGTCCTGTAGCGTGTGGTGACGTAGCTAAACACTAAAGTGTCCTCTTAATGTCCTGTAGTGTGTGGTGACGTAGCTAAACACTAAAGTGACCTCTTAATGTCCTGTAGCGTGTGGTGACGTAGCGGAGCTGGTGCGGGCGTCCAGTGGGGTGATCACCAGCCCCGGCTGGCCCTTCCAGTACCCCTCCACCCTCAACTGCAGCTGGAACATCAGGGGCAAGCCTGGTGACATCATCACCCTCAGGTACACACACCTGCACCCTCAGGTACACACACACCTGCACCGTCAGGTCTGACACACCTGCACCGGCAGCTCTCTCTCTCTCTCTCTCTCTCTCTCTCTCTCTCTCTCTCTCTCTCTCTCTCTCTCTCTCTCTCTCTCTCTCTCTCTCTCTCTCTCTCTCTCTCTCTTCTCTCTCTTCTCTCTCTCTCTCTCTCTCTCTCTCTCTCTCTCTCTCTCTCTCTCTCTCTCTCTCTCTCTCTCTCTCTCTCTCTCTCTCTCTCTCTCTCTCTCTCTCTCTCTCTCTCTCTCTCTCTCTCTCTCTCTGTGTGGTTAATGTCTCTCTCTCTCTCTCTGTGGTTAGTGGCCCTCTCTCTCTGTGGTTAGTGGCCCTCTCTCTCTGGTTAGTGACCCTCTCTCTCTCGGCCCCCTGTAGCTTCCAGGACTTTGAGCTGCAGGGCTCCCAGCACTGCGCTCTGGACTGGCTGTCCATCGGCAGCTACCGGAGCCTGGAGGGCTACCGGGCCTGTGGCTCGGCGCTGCCTGCCCCCTACATCTCCACCCAGGACCACGTCTGGCTGCACTTCCACTCGGACCGCGCGCAGGCCGCCAAGGGCTTCAGGCTGTCCTACATCACCGGTTAGTTAACCCTAGTTAGTCAGTCAGTGGTTATTAGGGCTTCAGGCTGTCCTACATCACCGGTTAGTTAACCCTATTTAGTCAACCAGTGTATATTAGGGCATCAGGCTGTCCGACATCACCAGTTAACACCAGTTAGGAACTAGTTAGTTAACCAGTGTCTATTAGTGCTTCAGGCTGGCGTACATCACCGGTCAGTTAACATTAGTTAGTCCAGGGTAAGTTATTCCTAGTAACGGTGTGTTAACCCGTGTGTCCTGGGTTGGTTAGTTAGTCCTAGTTAACAGTGTGTTAACCCATGTCTCCTGGGTTGGTTAGTTAGTTAGTCCTAGTTAACAGTGTTAACCCGTGTCTCCTGGGTTGGTTAGTTAGTTAGTCCTAGTTAACAGTGTTAACCCATGTCTCCTGGGTTGGTTAGTTAGTTAGTCCTAGTTAACAGTGTTAACCCATGTCTCCTGGGTTGGTTAGTTAGTTAGTCCTAGTTAACAGTGTTAACCCGTGTCTCCTGGGTTGGTTAGTTAGTTAGTCCTAGTTAACGGTGTGTTAACCCGTGTGTCCTGGGTTGGTTAGTTAGTTAGTTAGTCCTAGTTAACGGTGTGTTCCCCGTGTGTTCCCAGGCCGTGCGGAGGCGGCGGGCTGCGAGCCGGGCCAGTTCCACTGCTCCAACAGGAAGTGCGTGCCGGAGAGCTGGCGCTGCAACAACATGGACGAGTGCGGCGACCGGTCGGACGAGGAGCGCTGCGGCCCGCCCGCCGCCGCCTTCTCCTTCCAGCCCTGCGCCTTCAACCAGTTCCCCTGCCTGTCCCGCTACACCCGCGTCTACACCTGCCTGCCCCACGCGCTCAAGTGTGACGGCAGCATCGACTGCCAGGTACCCTCCCCTCAGGATTAACCTTAGCACAGCCTTAACCTGAACACAGCCTTAACCTCCCCTCAGGATTAACCTCCGCCACTTAGCCCTAAGCCGGCCTCAGCCCTGATGCCCCTCTTCCCCCCGGCGGGTGCGCTTCGGACCCAGCACGCCTCAGCCCAGTAGCGAGGGTGCAGTATCGCCCTGCTCAGTTGCGGCTCGCGTTTCCCCCGCAGACAGTAGCCTACCCTTATGGTAGGGCCGGGCTTAAGCCGGACGGCAGCTATGTAAGCATCGTGAACTCATAGCAGCCCCACGCAGTGTAGCCTGCTAATAAACCCAAGGAAAAAGAAGAATGCGACACAATGAACAATGAACAACACGAGCAAACTTTTCATGACATTTCCTTCAATAAACCAAGCTTTCCTAGCCCTAATGCTATCCTAGCCCTAATGCCAATCTATGCTAACCTAGCCCTAATGCTAACCTATGCTAACCTAGCCCTGATGCTAACCCATGTGCTGCAGGACCTGGGGGATGAGATCGACTGCGACGTCCCGACGTGTGGAGAGCACCTGAAGAACTTCTACGGCTCCTTCAGCTCACCCAACTACCCGGACTTCTACCCACCGGGCAGCAACTGCACCTGGATCATCGACACCGGGGACACCAGGAAGGTAGGCTAGCCCTGTGCTACCGCTACAGAGGAAGGCTAGCCCTGTGCTACCGCTGCAGAGGTAGGCTAGCCCTGGGCTACGCTCGACAGAGGTAGGCTAGCACTGCTCTACCGCTCTTTAGAGGTAGGCTAGCACTGCTCTACCGCTCAAAGAGGTAGGCTAGCACTGCTCTACCGCTCAAAGGGTTAGGCTAGCACCTGAAGTTGGTACCACTTGAAGGTGGAGGTATTAAGTTGGAAGTAGTGTGTAGGGTGGTGGTGTTAGTCATTAAGACGATGTTGTTCATTAAGGCGGTGTTGGTCATTAAGGCGGTGTTGGTCATTAAGGTGGTGTTGGTCATTAAGGTGGTTTTAGTCATTAAGGTGGTGTTGTTCATTAAGGAGGTGTTGGGTCATTAAGGCGGTGCTGTATGAAGGTGGTGTTGTTCATTAAGGCGGTGCTGTGTGCAGGTGGTGCTTCGCTTCACCGACCTGAAGCTGGACGGGACGGGCTACGGCGACTACGTGAAGGTGTACGACGGGCTGACGGAGGCGCCACGCCGCCTGCTGCGCGTCCTCACCGCCTTCGACTCGCGGGCGCCCGTCGTCGTGGTTTCCACCTCCGGGCGCCTCCGGGTGCACTTCTACGCCGACAAGATCAACGCCGCCCGGGGCTTCAACGCCACCTACCAGGTCTGTCTCTCAGCGGTCTCCGTGGTAACGGGCTGTGTCTCCGTGGTTACAGTGTGTCTTCGTGGTAACGGCCTGTGTCTTCGTGGTAACGGCCTGTGTCTCCGTGGTAACGGCCTGTGTCTCCGTGGTAACAGTGTGTATCCGTGGTAACAGGCTGTGTCTCTGTGGTGATGTACCTTGTCGCCGTGGTAACAGTGTTTCTCCGTGGTAACAGGCTGTGTCTCCCTGGTGACGGGCTGTGTCCCCGTGGTTACAGTGTGTCTCCGTGGTAACAGTGTGTCTCATTGTGTCTCCATGGTTACAGTTTGTCCCCATGGTAACAGTGTATCCCCGTGGTAACAGTGCCTCCGTGGTAACAGTGTGTCTCCATGTAACAGGCTGTGTCTCCGTGGTAACAGGCTGTGTCTCCGTGGTAACAGGCTGTGTCTCCGTGGTAACAGGCTGTGTCTCCGGGGTAACAGTGTCTCCGTGGTTACAGGCTGTGTCTCCGTGGTTACAGTCTGTGTCTTCGTGGTAACAGTGTGTCTCCGTAGTTACAGGCTGTGTCTCCGTGGTAACAGGCTGTGTCTCCGTGGTAACAGGCTGTGTCTCTGTTTTGTGTCTACAGGTGGAGGGCTTCTGCCTGCCCTGGGAGGTGCCCTGCGGGGGGGACTGGGGCTGTTACTCGGAGGCCCAGCGCTGCGATGGCTACTGGCACTGCCCCAACGGGCGGGACGAGCTCAACTGCTCGTCGTGCCAGGAGGAGGAGTTCCCCTGCTCCCGCCACGGGGCCTGCTACCCCCGCTCGGACCGCTGCAACTACCAGAACCGCTGCCCCAACGGCTCAGACGAGAAGAACTGCTACTTCTGCCAGCCGGGGAACTTCCACTGCAAGGTCTGTCTGTCTGTCTGTCCCTCTCCCTCTCCCTCTCCCTCTCCCTCTCCCTCTCCCTCCCTCTCCTCTCCCTCTCTCCTCTCCCTCTCCCTCCCCCCTGATCCCCGATCCCTGATGGCTGTTTTGTGTGTGGTTGTGCTGCAGAACAACCGCTGTGTGATGCCTGTTTTGTGTGCGGTTGTGCTGCAGAACAACCGCTGTGTGTTTGAGTCGTGGGTGTGCGACGCCCAGGACGACTGCGGGGACGGCAGCGACGAGGAGAGCTGCCCCGTGGTGGTCCCCACGCGGGTCATCACCGCCGCCGTCATCGGCAGCCTGGTCTGCGGCCTGCTGCTGGTCATCGCCCTGGGCTGCACCTGCAAGCTGTACTCGCTGCGCATGTTCGAACGCAGGTGGGCCCCACCCCCGGGCACGCACGCACACACCAGGCACGCACACACCACGCACGCACACACCACGCACGCACACACCAGGCACGCACACACCAGGCACGCACACACCAGGCACGCACGCACGCAACCAGGCACGCACGCACACACCAGGCGCACGCACAGCACGCACACACCAGGCACGCACGCACACACGCGCGCACGCATGCACACACCAGGCACGCACACACCACGCACGCACACACCACGCACGCACACACCAGGCACGCACACACCAGGCACGCACACACCAGGCACGCACACACCAGGCACGCACACACCAGGCACGCAACACCACACACCACGCACGCACACACCAGGCACGCACACACCAGGCACGCACACACCAGGCACGCACACACCAGGCACGCACACACCAGGCACGCACACACCACGCACGCACACACCACGCACGCACACACCAGGCACGCACACACCAGGCACGCACGCACGCACACACCAGGCACGCACACACACGCACGCACACACCACGCACGCACACACCACGCACGCACACACCACGCACGCACACACCAGGCACGCACACACGCACACACCAGGCACGCACGCACGCACACACGCGTGCACATGCACCGGGCACACACACACCAGGCACGCACGGACGCACACACCAGGCACTCACGCACGCACGCACACACGCGCGCACATGCAACAGGCACACACACACCAGGCATGCATCGGGCACGCACACACATACGGGAACGCACGCACACGGGGCAGGCATTGGGCGCACACACAGCAGGCACGCAAACACGGGGCACACACTCACGCACCAGGGCAAGCACACACACACACTGGGCACAGATGCACACACACACACCGGGCACAGACGCATGCACACACACACTGGGCAAGCACTCAAGCACACCGCGCACACACGCATACGCATACAAATACGCACGCACGCGCACACAAGTACGTTCCAACGCAGGCCGTCGCGCCGGTCAAGACTGACGTGCGATTGGTCGACAGGTCGTTTGAAACGCAGCTCTCGCGCGTGGAGGCGGAGCTACTGAGGAGGGAGGCTCCTCCCTCCTACGGTCAGCTGATCGCCCAGGGCCTCATTCCCCCCGTGGAAGACTTCCCCGTCTGCTCCGGGAGCCAGGTGAGTTCATACCAGGGGACGCATACCGCTCAACCAATCACTGCTCAACCAGTCACCGCTCAACCAATCACAAACACAGTCCAGATGTGGTTAATGGGGTCAGTGGCAGGAAACAGCAGATTGTTACTGGGAGATATATATATATATATATATATATATATATATGGATGCACCGAAATTAAAATTCTTAAAACCAAAAACCGAAAATGAGGAAACAAAGGCCGAAAACCGAAAGCCGAAACACCGAAAGAAATTATTATGCCAATTATTAGTACCATTTAGGGTTGCCACGGTATGCGGTATTACCGGTGTCGAGGCCAACACTGAGTTATTTTGTATTATTTTTTTCCATTAATAAAAAAAAATCCGGCCTTGTGTGGAACGCGCAAGACCGGTAACCATAGCAACGCCGGTAAACAAACCCTGTGAAGCCCAACCCCTACGAGAGCTCCCCGCGCTACGGCCACCGTGATATTATGTGTACAATTATATTATACTCTCATATATAGAACGTTATAAGAAAGACGCTGTCACCGAGAAGTGGCCGCTGCCAGACGCTGTCACCGAGTGTGAGAGGAAGAGTTGACGGAGAAGATGGCGGTTGACCTAGTTTCAAAGTTTATACCGTTTATACTCGGTAATACCGGTGTATCAATCGATGTGAAAATGTCCACACCGCGGCCACCCTAGTGCCATTGCATTTATGGCTGACTGTGTACTAACTTCATTAAAATCAAGGCATTGCAATTTTTGCAAATCGTTATACGTGGGGCTTTCTCAGAATCATTAAAAAACGTCCACACCGCAAACATATTGTCGCTTATCCAGACAAGCGTGGGCTGGCCCCGATTTTTGTTTGCGTCATCACACATTTCTGTTTCGGCCGTGTTGTTTCGGTGATAAAAGTATTTCGGACCGAAACCGAAAATGCGCTTTTGGGCCATTTTTGGCCGAAAATTTTCTGTGGCCGAAAATTCGGTGCATCCCTAATATATGTATATGTATATAAATTTAGTATATGCTACACGTGAGCCACCTAAGATGGCGCTCTGGATATTGGGCAATATCCCGTGATAAAAACCAATAAACCGCTAATAAAACCAATAAACCGCTAATAAAAACAAATAAATCCCGGCAGAAAGTGTTATCTTGTGTATTTTTGGTCATGTGTAGTATATACTAAAACCATCCCATCCCTCCTGTGCTCTTATGCTACACTGTTGAGCTAAGCGTGTGTAGAGGATAGTTGATCATTAGAAAACCCAGCGCTGTAATAGTCTGGGTGACCCCACACTTTTGAACGGTAGTGTGTATGTATCATGTATATGGTGGTCGTCGTGGTAACCCCCCTGGTGGCCCCTGGTTGCTAGGCGTCGGTGCTGGAGAACCTGCGTCTGGCGGTGCGCTCCCAGCTGGGCTTCACCTCGCTGCGCCTCCCGTCCTCCGGTCGCCACGGCAGCCTGTGGCGGGGGCTCTTCTGGTCGTCGCGCTCGCGGCGCTCCGGCTCGCTGCCCCTGGTGTCGGCCGACCCCCCCCACCCCCCGCAGGAGGGGGGCGGGGCCCGCGCCGAGGAGCCCTCCCCCGCCGGGGCCGAGGGCGGAGGCTCTCTCCCTGCTGCCCCGCAAGGCCCCTCCCCCCGGCGCCGTGGAGGCGGTGGTCTCCGTGGTGACGGAGCCTGCCCCCCCGCCCCTCCCCCAGCCCCCGCCGGCCCCCCCGGCCCCCGGCCGCTCCGCTCTGGGCCGGCTGACCCGCGGGCTCCGCCTCCTGGCACTGCTCCTCCCGCGGCGCGGCGGCGGCCTCCGGCAGCAGGAGGCGCAGGAGGAGGAGGAGGAGGATGAGGAGGACGTGGAGCTGCTCATCCCCGACTCCTCCCCCTCCGCCCTGGCCTCGGGCCGCGCCCTCCGCCATCACCGCGGCGGCGGAGACGACTACTACGGCGAGGGCTACCATGGTGAGGGTTACCACGGCGACGGGCCGTGCGAACACTGCGGGATGGTGCACACCGCCCAGATCCCCGCCGCCTGTCTGGAGGGCGGCGGCGGCGGCGGGAAGACGGAGAGCAGTGACGACGAGCTGCTGCTGCTCTGCTAACGCTTGCCGCTAATGCTACCGCTAACGAGAACCCCCACTGCCGAACAGGACGCTCAACAGGATGCTAATCGCTAACCAGGATGCTAACTAGGATGCTAACCGCTAACAAAAACGCTTACCAGGATGCTAACGCTTACCAGGAAAATAACAATGGCAGGATGCTAATGCTAACCAGGATGCTAACCACTACTGCTAACCAGGACCGCTAACCAGGACACAAAAACGCTAAACGCTAAACAGGATGTTAACCAGGATGTTCCCCGCTAGACAGGCTAATACCGGTGTGCTAACCAGGACGCTAATCAAGCTAACAGAACCTGTCACCTGACGGCTTGGTGAACTCTCACATTGGGCTGGGGGTCAGGGGTAACCGGACATTATCACAGCTCTGACAACGTGGACCACACGTTGTTATTTTCTACTGACTACGGGGACCAATAGGAGGGCCTATTGTCTAAGACACGCCCCCTCTTCTCTAAGACTCGCCCAGTGTTCTAGGTTGAACCAATGGAGGAGGACCTACTCTATAAGACACGCCCCCTGAAACCAGGAACTGACGCATAACAAGAATACAGCATTGTGGTGCTGCGGGTGGTGTTACAGCAGAGTGGGTGGTTTTGGTACTGGTGGTGCTGCGATACAGTGGGTGGTGTTGGTACGGTGGGAGCAGTGGGTGGTGTTACGGTACAGTGGGTGGTGTTGGTACGGGTGGTGTTGCGATACAGTGGTTGGTGTTAGTACCGGCGGTGCTGCGATACAGTGGGTGGTGTATGGTACTGCGGGTGGTGTCGATGCGGGTGGTGTCGATGCGGGTGGTGTCACTGTGGTTGGTGCTTCGACTGGAATTGGTACGGTGGGTGGTGTTGGTACGGGTGGAGCAGCGGGTGGTGTTGGTACGGTGGGTGGTGTTTCGGAGGGTGGTGTTGGTACGGTGGGTGGTGTTGGTACGGGTGGAGCAGAGGGTGGTGTTGGTACGGTGGGTGGTGTTGGTACGGTGGGTGGTGTTGGTACGGGTGGAGCGGTGGGTGGTGTTGGTACGGTGGGTGGTGTTGGTACGGGTGGAGCAGAGGGTGGTGTTGGTACGGTGGGTGGTGCTTCGGGTGGTGTTGGTACGGGTGGAGCAGCGGGTGGTGTTGGTACGGGTGGTGTACCAGGGGTGGTTCCTGGAGCATGCAGGTGAATCTATTTATTTGTGCGGTTAGTTGTGTATTTATTATGGTTTGTTGTGTAAACTGCATGTTCCTCTTCGTGTTGTTATGATGTACAGTATGATTAAAGGTGCTGAACAAACCCTCTGATTGGAACAACTCAACCTCTCACCACGGAGACCATCACAATAGAACCCATCATAAGAACCATCCCATAATATAACCATAGAACCTACCATATGAGCCAGCCCGTAATAGAACCATCACCATAGAACCTACCATATGAGCCAGCCCATAATAGAACCATCACCATAGACGCTATCCTATGAGCCATCCCTTAATAGAACCATGAGAATGGAACCTATCCTGTGAGCCATCCCATAATAGGCAGACCTGACATCAGATGCATTCCTGCTGAACACTAACAAAAGCTAAGTGACCCTGACGTCAAACTGACCCGCGACGCCTTAAACAAGTCTTTTACTAGTCTTTAATTCAAACCTACAGGTGTCGCTATGCTATGATAGTGCGCACTGCACACTACATTGTAGTGCGCACTGCGCACTACATTGTAGTGTGTAGTGTGAGTGTGTAGACAGTGTAGTGTGAGTGTGTAGACAGTGTAGTGTGCGTGTGTAGACAGTGTAGTGTGAGTGTGTAGACAGTGTAGTGTGCGTGTGTAGTATGGTGTAATCAAATCCAGCGTAGAAAATATAAACTTCAGCTATATGTATAGCGAGACGTAAATAAATACCTAGTTATAGTTATGTGTATTTATTATGGTTTGTTTAAAACTAGTTTTAGTTTTACACACTAAATAACCAAATATATTCATAAAGCCATCAGGGAATCTCGTCCCTCGACGTGAAAGTACGTCCGGTCCTAGTCCTAGTGCTTCCGGTCCACTGCAGCTCCTCCTTCGGGGATTCAGCGTGCTGTAATCTGCCACCTCACCACTAGAGGCCGCCAGTCCCGGACACAAGAAGACCGCTTCTCAGGTGGAGGGGGAGGGGCCTCCCTCCGGAACAACAGGCGATGTTCAGGTGATGCTGCCGGTGTTATGCCGAGTTCTACCTGCCCGCCGAGAAATGCATGCACCTCGCGGGAGCGCGCCCAGCTGAAGGGAAACTACCGTAATGATTTCTGAAGGAGTGGCTGTGCTTGAGCGTGGGATTTCAGATAGTTATGCTAAAACAATATTTTTTAATGTGGAAAATTAATGTGGGGTGTCATCCACACTGTCTAGGTCGATCAAATAAAGTAAGCTGGTGCTGAGAAGACCATTTGATTCCTATCATTCTTTGATTTGAAGTCTCACTGAGTGTTAAGGGGTGCATGCTTTATTTGGCAGAACTGATTGCTGCTGCTAAATAATGCATCAGCTATTATTCATGCCTCACTAATATTAAATGTATGAAATTCACACTGTTTAGCCAAAACAGCCCAAAATATGAGCTGGCCAAACCATGTGATTCAAAGATCTCCAGCATTAAAGTTACAGGGTGGATGCATTATTCGGCAGCGCGCTCCCGCGAGGTGCATGCAATTCTCGGCGGGCAGGCAGAACTCGGCATAACACCGGGACTCACGATCTGGACCAGTGGCGTCAGTATGCTGTTTTATTCGGAACTAAAGCCTCGGATGATATTTATTTAGCCCCAAACATGATCTTTGGGAAAATAAAAAAAAGATAAGTAGCCTAGTCTAGATAGTCCTTCTGCAAGAGAATCAACAACAACCTGTTTACCACCTCAAGTGAATTAACCTAGATCCTATCCCCAATCAGATCCGTGTGTGTGTGTATATGTGTGTATGTGTAAGGTCTGCCTCACTTGTATTCATTTTACTCTGCAATAACTTGATTGGAACTTTAGATGTTTGGGGATAAGCAGCATAGCAGTCGGGTAGCTATTTAAAGCTATATTAAACTGCATATTTCATTTATTTAGATAAAGCATTATGAAAAAGTTTGCATGCACAATAAAGAATACAAATGAATTTGGCGAGAAGGAGAAGAGAGAAGGAGGTGTGTGTGTGTGTGTGTGTGTGTGTGTGTGTGTGGTGTGTGTGTGTGTGTTGTGTGTGTGTGTGTGTGTGTGTTGTGTGTGTGTGTGTGTGTGTGGGTGGGTGGGTGGGTGGGTGGGTGGGGTGGGGGGGGGGGCTATCTATATAGTTTGTATCTATATTAAGTTAATCTTTGGTGTGTGTCCATTTGGTGTGTTTATCTTTATGGTGTGTATCTATATGGTGTGTATCTATGGTGTGTGTGTATCTGTTGTATACCTATGGTGTGTGCGTGTATATATATGGTTTGTATCTATCGTGTGTGTGTGTGCATATGGTTTGTATCTGTATGTTGTGTGTATCAATATTGTGTGTGAATCTATATGTGTGTATCTGTGGTGTGTGCGTGCATATGGTGTGAATCTACATGGTGTATTGGTGTGTGTCTGCATGGTGTGTGTCTGTTTGGTGTGTGTGTGTGTGTGTGTGTGTGTGTGTGTGTGTGTGTGTGTGTGTGTGTGTGTGTGTGTGTGTGTGTGTGTGTGTGTGTGTGTGTGTGTGTGTTAACGTGTGTGGTGGTAGGCACAATGACTCCAGTTTAACCAGTGCATGAGTCTCTCTGGTCTCTTTGATGAAAGCTTGCTCCTTCTCACTCCTCAAAGGGCCGTTCAGGATGCTGCCAAGTTACGGTTGCAATGGAGACGGTATCTCGCAGAGCGCTCAGAGAGCAGATGTTCTCGTTTGGTAACATCGCCCTCTGCTGTCCACATCCGCTCACTACACACAGGGACGCAAGATCACGCGTGACTTCCTTTTCACCAACTTGACATCAAACAGTAGTAACACACACACACACACACACACACACACACACACACACACACACACACACACACACACACACACACACACACACACACACACACACACACACACACACACACACACACACACACACACACACACACACACGTTGAGTTTTACTAATTAGCCCCTAATTGGTTGCATCTGGTGCGTTTCACTTAAGAGGGGACCGAACTTTCGAACAGTAGGTTAGTGTTCTACAGTGTTTGGCAGTGCAGCGGCTCCCAAACATGGTATGTTGTGTTCGCAGAAACCAGAACAGTGTATGTACTGTTTTGTTGAGTTCTGATTTATTTGATATCTCTTCCTGTTTCACAGGTTAAAGACTTTTGTAGAATTGTTTGGCAAAGCACAACTGATGTGACTTGTATGTTGAATATTAATCACTGATAATGTGTGAAGGAAATCGGGGATTGTGGTGGTTTAACTCTCATTTGAAATTTAAATAATGATTCTACCTGAAAGTAAACATTCAAACTTGTCAAAGTAAAAGGTAAATCACTCTTGACTAATGACAGTCAAATAATTAGTACAACTTTATATTAAAAAGCTGGAAAAGTTAATTATCTTAATCATTATTTGAAAGTTGGATGATCCCAAAAGCCCTGAATTTGTATTGTCATTCATTTATCTGATTTAATGGAGATGGTAGATGTTGAACTGTGTGGGACAGTGTCCATGTTTGGGGACCATGAGTAAACTGTTCCTTCCTTCAAAGGTCTATCATGGATATTTAACTGCAGTTCTGTGAGTATCCCAACTTAACCATGAAGATGAACTGCGGACTGTAAGTCATAAGTTTCTCATTTCTCTTGGGCACATTGATGTATTTTTGCTTCCTGGTGAGTTAACCCGTTACCTGAAGATTGATCTAGAGTAGTAAGGATGTTTTGTTGGTTCATGGGTTACTTAGGTGTTTGGTTTATGTTGGTTTTAATGGTTAGCTAAAATGGTTACAAGCTCTAAGTTATTGTTGTAAGCTGGAGCAATGGGTTGGGTTCTGATATCTTCAGTCTTCTTTCCAGCTACTCTCCTGAGCTCTGCATCTTCATAACGTGAGTGTTGCTTTACTGATGAGGGTGTGGTCTGAGTGAGCAGAGGTGCATACTGGGATACAGAGCTGTCTGAAGTCTACAGGTCTGTAGACACCCCGCCTCAGGGGGAACCGAGTGTTTGAGAGAAACCGTTTGTGACGTCAGTTACATGGACTGGAATGTTCTTTAAGATGGAGACAGGGATTCAGAAGGAGGAACACCAGGGGGGAGAGGAGGGGGGCTCCCTCATCTCAACCACTAAAACACACCTTCAGGTCTGACACAGAGAACCATGGAACACATTCAACAGTCCCTCCTGCAGGCATCGTGATTCCTCAGGAACAGTTTCATTTTCCAAGAAGTGTACTTAATTGGGGGACATCCCCAGATGGATCCTGCTCCTCAAAGAGCCCACCCCCCTCCACCGGGTGTGGTTCTTCTGAAACAGGATGACGTCCTTTCTTATCCTCAGGCCTGACTAAAGCTGCCACCGTTGTGCATCTGTCACAAGACCCCTCATTTAGGAAACCACTGGACTACACAAAGACATGACTTCAGAGACGTTTGAATCAACCTGGGACACACTTTTTGGAGAGACGCCAAGCATAATCCATCACCAATGTGGGACGCCACTGAAGAATGTTGTACATAATTTACGTCTCTGGAGACATTGGTTGTTCTGTGCCGAGTGCCCTGTCAGGAGAGCTGGGGGTGGATGATGGAGTGTTATTTGGCATGAGGTTTTTACCCTGCATGATTGTTTGGCCTTTTATGGCTCAGTGGTGTGCGTGTGTGTGTGTGTGTGTGTGTGTGTGTTTGGGTTTCACATGAGATGGATGATTTTTGAGCATCGCTAGGGTTCTACTGTGTTTGTCTCCCACACACCTGGCATGGGGTTCTACCTGCGTGTCCTGGGTTCTATGTGTGCGTGTCCGGCTTGCTTTGACAGTGATAATGTTCATACGGGGGTCTGTGTGATTGGCTTGGGATATTGGAATGGTCAAATAAATCACACCTGATGGACGGCCACATGTTTACTTAAGGGCCTCCAGTAGACATGAAGAGCCCTGAGCGACGCTCCGGAGCGATATCCAACACACTGGGCAGGAAGGAGAGTATCCAAATCAAGTGTAAAAGGATGCAAGCGGCGTGTTCAGATCAGTGACTTCAAAACTAGGGACTACACCAATCAGAGATCAATGGAGGATGGACACCTTAAAGGCATTCCACAAGCAGAGTCTGAAGTTTGGAAAGGGACCTAAATGATATATCTCAAGTTGACCTTCAGACCTGTAATGAGACGGCTCTTCCTACCTGGCTGGATTGATGGAGAGCCCTGTGGATCTTGTCTTGCTCTCAGTTGCACGTTTTCTCAGGCTGTACTGTATTTGATTCGGACAGGACTAGTTGAACGATTGGTTCCCTTTTAAATCATAACCAATGTGGGAACTCCAACTAGTGCGCTCTTTGAGCTGAAGTTGTGCGGAAACCTTCACTGGGGCTTCAAGGTGTAAAGAGGAGAATGTTTCAAAGTGTTCCCTGGTACTCTGATGAAGACCGTTGTTGTGTTCCACTGGCTGAGAGGAAGAACCCTCACATCTTCCTCTTGGCCTTTCTTCCTCTGAGAAATCTGGCGCCATCTAGAAGGATATTTCCAGCTCATGTAACTGATGTCACGACAGATTCTCAAACACTTTGGTTTTCTCCTGAGGGCGTGTCTATGAGAACTGAAGATTTCCAGACAGCACTGTTATCCCCGCCATTGCATCTTGCTCACTCAGACCACACACCCCCATGAGTAGGAATGCAACACTCTAGTGATGGAGATGTAGAGTTTGATAAGTAACGGGGGAGCAGACAAAGGTGATTTAGAACACAATGTTGAGTCAAGTCTGGTAAAATCTTTTAAACCATTGAAAGATGGTTGGGTGATATGCAGGAATTGGGCTCTTTTTATTATGGGCCGTCCTTTCACTCAGATTGCCCACATCTCACTGGACCTGGTACATGTGTTTGGCTGGCCTGGCAATGATTTGCTTGTTTGGTATGGAGCGGTTCAGTTACGTTGCAGGGCTCATGGTCGGCTCTTCTCTGTGAAGCGCTTCAACGTTTTAGAATTTGCTCTGTATGGTTTTGTACCTTTAAATAATTCCTAGGTAATTGTAAAATGTAGAACACGGCGGTTTTTGTATTGAATGATTCCAGGAATTTAGTTACAGTTGTTTGCGGGGACGTACATGGTAAGTTTGGTTCTTCGTTTGTTGGTTTAGGTGGTATAACTGTAACACACTGGGTGATAAATAAATGTAAAGGGTACACTGATAGTAGTATAACATGACCAACAGAACAAGAAACAGATCAACAATTCAAGGTCAGTCTGTTGGGCTTGTATTTTAATGAAACACACCGCTGGATACTTCAGGGATCTTTCTCCGTTCAGACCTCAAGGTGAGGCGCTGGTTCTGTTTTTTTTCTTTGGTGTGGTTCCGGGCCGGAATGTTCGGATTCCGGTCCGCCGGTTTGGGGCTTTCCCGCCGTGGAAGGTTCTGAGTCGCGTGTCACTTTGACTTAGTCCCAATGGTTAGCCATAGAAACGTTGTAGTCTTGAACTAAACCATAGGGACCACACCTGGTTAGTTTATTGACAGGAGTCCCTGACGGAAATCTGCCGGAACGCTCTGGGAGTTTTGGGCGTAACACCTCGAGCTGTTGGCCAACGGAAACTATTTTTCAGGGTCATTTCCATTTGGAAATTGTTGCCCCGTTATCTCTTAAACCAACTTAAAATTGGATGTTAAATACACATACTGACAGTATGGCATACAATAATTGTTGATTAATTTTTCGACGTTGGCGCCGTAACTTTTTAACGCACGTTGACGTGATGGGAAACTCTCGCTAAGGTACAAAACCGCGTTTCTACTTGCGGGCCCATTTTTTGACATCCAGTGAAGGCTGAAGATCATTTTCAAAGGTGGAGACAATTGACATTTCTTCAATGGAACCCAGCCACTGAATAATGCTGAGTTCATTGAAAATTAATATCAATACTGCTTGGTGGGTTCTTGTGTTACTTCTCAGCTTTTGTACGTTCTAATAATATTTGCTGTCATCATTAATTGCCCCAGAAGTAAAAACCCGACCAATGGAATTACGGTTACAACAACGACTTTGGTGCAGTTACTACATAACGAGAGAAAGATCACAAGCTAAAAAAATGGCCCGTCCTTATCCCACTCATGTTTACAGTTTGAAGATACTCTAGAACTGTATAAGGTTAGAAAAGTTAGCAAGTAGTTTGTCCCAAGGTGTTCTGCCTCCGTCCATCACAGAGCAAGAGAGCCTCCCTCCTTCACACACGAGGCCCAGACCTCACCTCCTCCACCCAGGAACCAAGACCACCACCTCTGGCCTGTCAGAAAGTCCTCCAAACAGGTCAGTGCTCTGGTGTGTGAGTATAGGTCTTCCCAGGTCAGTTTCAAAATAGCATGGCTTGCACACTTCTTTATACTTGTGGGACCCCTTTCTGTCATCCTCCAAAAACGGGATGCTCAGTCTGGTCTTCTCAAGTCTTTTCTTAGCCCTTTGAGTAATTAAAAAAATAGTTCAAATTTAATCTGTGTAACTTCTGTTTCGGATTTGAGTCAATAAGTTTATGTTTGGGCAAATGCTGATGTAAGCCCCTGCTACTGTATGATCTGAAAGCTGAGGCTGAGGAGCCTGGGACGGGGCTTGTGGTGGCCAGATGGAACTGGTAGAGACTGGAGGGCTGGAGACCAGGGCCTGCAGTACCGGGACCGAGGTCACCATGCCCCAACGCTCTATCTGAAACACACTAAAATCAACGGTAGCTTAGATCTGGTTGATCATCTTCGATGACTTTAAATCTGTGCCAGCTGTGATTGTTTGATGTTATTCTTACGGGCTTTATGTAGGAGGTCCCATATGATCATTTGTGTTACTGTGTGCCCTGTTTACGACCGAGTGGCGGATTGCGAAGCGCGACAACTCTGCAGCAACGTTGTCGTCTAATTTAGAGTGTTAATATGTTTACATTTTCTTCCATTTGCAAGTGAAACCTCAGAGCAGGAGGGGTGAGGTGTGTTGCTGTCCCCAAGTCGATTTCACTACTGACAGTCCAACTGTGTTGTTTGATAAACAAGACCAAGAGGAAGCATGGCCTGCAGGAGCTGATGGAGGACCAGTGCTGAAGGAGCTGATTTGGCAGTCGTGCTGAAGGCCCTGCTATGTGGAGGGAGGCTTGCTGGACGCCTGCCTAGGTGAAGGGACGTCTGTCGTGGGGTCAGAGATGGAAGCTTGGGAATATCTGAAGTGATTTTCATGCACCAACTCACTGCCACTTCTTGAGAATACGTGACTACCACAACTCACCGGCGTCTTGTACCATGTATACCAGCGACGGATACGAATTTCTGGTTTTTACCACATGGTTTTGACAGCAAGACTTTCCGCTTTTTTGTTCCAGACCCAAGGCACTCTGTCTGGGCAGAGCTGAATGGCAGGAAGCTGGACGCTGGGAAGGACGATTAGGAATCGACCCAACTCAAGGATTCCTCGAAGTTTGTATTTAACTTACGATGTTTGAACTAAAGGGGCAAATACAGCGATTACATTACATCCGTTACCAACTTCGCTCGTGGTTTCTACTAGGAACGTAGTTTTGAGCGGGAAGGCGAGCTGGAGGACCGTTACATCTGGAGAATGAACCAGTCCACTGTACCAACAAGGATTGTAAAAGTTGGTATTAACTAACAAGCCAAAGTGGATAAAAGGGCTTAAAAATAAAGGACCACTACTTGTTTTGTTACCAGGACGTTAGGGGCAGACTCGCCGCTGGTTTGTTCCAGACCAGGAATCTGGCTTGGAGGAGAGCTGCATGGAGAGCCAAGACTCTGGAGGGAGCGATCACCTCACCAACAAGGATTCCCTCGTAAGTCTTGCAATAAAATAAACAGTGACTATGGTTTAATGCCGGATTAGTTTGTCACAGTAAAGTTATGCTATACTTGGTTGGTTGGTATAGCAGACAGAACTACCAGCTGCTATTTGTTCCGCGGCCATAAAGCCAAATAACTCCTGATGTTGTTACCTTGGGGATGAATGGAAGCGTACATCTGCGAAGCGCAAGCACCTAGAACAAACTCGGAGAGGTAGGGGGCTGGGGTTCAACTCATCACAACAATGGTTTCTTCTTCAAGTCCTCAGAAATACCAGTGGT
>OLKM01001413.1:95000-138094 GCA_900291075.1 Melanogrammus aeglefinus | reverse complement strand
AGAGAGGAGACGAGAGAGAGAGAGAGAGAGAGAGAGAGAGAGAGAGAGAGAGAGAGAGAGAGAGAGAGAGAGAGAGAGAGAGAGAGAGAGAGAGAGAGAGAGAGAGAGAGAGAGAGAGAGAGAGAGAGAGAGAGAGAGAGAGAGAGAGAGAGAGAGAGAGAGAGAGAGAGAGAAGGAGAGAGACAGGAGGAGAGAGAGAGAGACAGGGAGAGACTGCAGGTAGCAGGCTACTTTGCATGCAGTGCGCTGGCGTTGCGTCCCTCGGGAGACATTGTCGGTGAGGGGGAAACAGCTTTTTATGCATGAGCAGAAATCTCCTTCAGGTTTGTGTAACTACCCCCCCGCCCCCCTCCTCCACCCCTCCTCCACCTCATCCCCCTCCCCCTCCTTCCCCCTCCTTCCACCTCGCTCAACCTCACCCCTCCCTCTACCTCCTTCCCCCCTCCAACTCCCCACCTCCCCACCTCCCCTCCCCACCTCTCCCCCTCCTAACCACCTTCCGGCTTCTCCCTCCTCCAGCAGGCGAGACACCCCCCCCCCCCCCCCCCCCGGCCGGCACACACCCACACATTCCCAACACTCCCAGGGATTTATGACCTGTCACCTCCGTCGCTCATGGGGGGAGGCATGTGTGTGTGTATTTGTGTGTGTGTGTATATATGTGTGTGTTTCTGTGTGTGTGTGTGTGTGTGTGTGCGTGCGTGCGTGTGTGTGTCTGTATGTGTGTCTGCGTGTGTGTCTGTGTCTATGTGTGTGTGTGTGTGTGTGTGTGTGTGTGTGTGTGTGTGTGTGTGTGTGTGTGTGTGTGTGTGTGTGTGTGTGTGTGTGTGTGTGTGTGTGATGAGGAGGGCTGGGGATGGGGTCACCTCCTCACGTCACTCTCCATCCTGGTTGATGGTTCAAGTGTCCTGAGAGAGAGAGAGAGAGAGAGAGAGAGAGAGAGAGAGAGAGCGAGAGAGAGAGAGCGAGAGAGCGAGAGAGAGAGAGAGAGAGAGAGAGAGAGAGAGAGAGAGAGAGAGAGAGAGAGAGAGAGAGAGAGAGAGAGAGAGAGAGACTAAAGAATCAGTCTGAGCATAAAGTGAGTCCTAAATGGATCTTTGCATTTCATCCAAACAAACAAAACCAAATAGATTCAGCTGTGGGGCGACTAAAGGTAACCAAAAAAGAACAACCCAAGTGGAATAAGAGCAGGTGCAATCATGAATAAGTAAATTAATAAATACACCATGAGCTGGGATTTGCTTTAGAAAACTCTCCGACATCTGGATCCCAGAGACGGGTTCTTTATTACTCTGTGCCACGTGATGGAGGGTGTTAACCCGCACTACTGCCAGAACCAATCAATGACTCAGCTGTACCTGTGGCCCTAAGGTAGATCATTAGTGTGCTTGATAGCTATAATAATGTAGCTAAGGGTGCTGCTATTCCTAGACGGCGTAGTGTCAAGAATAAAGAGCTTTCTGCACACAGAGTGTTGAATAATGTCTTCTGTCAAACACCTCCCCGGCGAGTCTGCGTCACGCTCAAGTTTGAGAATTAGTGTTTCACTCTGGTGAAGCAATAAGGTGGTGTAAAGAATATGTGTACATAGAATAATAACTAGAAATCACAAGGAGTGAGGGAATGCTCTAGATGCAAGACGTGTCTTTAAGTAGAAGCTGCCCTTCGACCATGGGCCATGGCATGAACCAGGAGGAAGAAGGAAGACAATCACACAGCAACTTATGACTGACCAGAGTAGAACATGGAGTGTGGATCTATAGGATTTTGGGCAGGACCAGAACATGTTGAGGAGGACAACATGTTGAGGAGGACAACATGTTGAGGACCAGAACATGTTGAGGACCAGAACATGTTGAGGACCAGAACATGTTGAGGACCAGAACATGTTGAGGACCAGAACATGTTGAGGAGGAGAACATGTTGAGGAGAACATGTTGAGGACCAGAACATGTTGAGGAGGACAACATGTTGAGGACCAGAACATGTTGAGGACCAGAAACATGTTGAGGAACCAGAACATGTTGAGGACCAGAACCATGTTGAGGACCAGAACATGTTGAGGACCAGAACATGTTGAGGAGGGCAACATGTTGAGGACCGGAACATGTTGAGGACCAGAACATGTTGAGGACCAGAACATGTTGAGGACCAGAACATGGTGAGGAGGACAACATGTTGAGGACCAGAACATGTTGAGGACCAGAACATGTTGAGGACCAGAACATGTTGAGGACCAGAACATGTTGAGGACCAGAACATGTTGAGGACCAGAACATGTTGAGGACCAGAACATGTTGAGGACCAGAACATGTTGAGGACCAGAACATGTTGAGGAGGGCAACATGTTGAGGACCAGAACATGTTGAGGACCAGAACATGTTGAGGACCAGAACATGTTGAGGACCAGAACATGTTGAGGACCAGAACATGTTGAGGACCAGAACATGTTGAGGAGGGCAACATGTTGAGGACCAGAACATGTTGAGGACCAGAACATGTTGAGGACCAGAACATGTTGAGGACCAGAACATGTTGAGGAGGGCAACATGTTGAGGACCGGAACATGTTGAGGACCGGAACATGTTGAGGACCAGAACATGTTGAGGACCAGAACATGTTGAGGACCAGAACATGTTGAGGACCAGAACATGTTGAGGACCAGAACATGTTGAGGACCAGAACATGTTGAGGAGGAGAACATGTTGAGGACCAGAAGATGTTGAGGAGGGGAACATGTTGAGGAGGGGAACATGTTGAGCAGGACAAAATGTCTAGAAGGAGAACATGTAAGAAAAATAATGTGTGTGCATGGGCATGACCACACTCACACTTACACACACACACACACACACAAAAACAAACATGCATACACACACATACAAACACACACACACACTAGGGGTGTAACGGTACACAACAGTCACGGTTCGGTACGTACCTCGGTTTTGAAGTCACGGTACGGTACAGGACGGTTCGGTTCATAGTTAGAAAAAACGGATTGCTTGACTGAACGAACATAAGTTTAATTAGTAACGAATTAAACACAGTTTTAGCTGTCAGTATGAAACATAGGCCTACTGAAAAAAATATTCCTGCAGATCTCTAAAGCTCTGAAGTTCTCATAAATATCAATCATTAAATAAAAGTGCAACTGCAGCCTTAACTTAAATTACAGCTTATGTATTTTATAAAAAAGATACCCTTTCACTAGGGACACTGGTAGCAGGTACTGCAACTGCTTACCTTCATCATATGTTTAGAACCTGTGTTCTCAACAACGGAGAATGGCCGTAGGTCAGAGGCAATGAAAACACCAATAGACCTGGTGATGGCATTTGCCCGTTCTGAATTCCCAGAACAGGGGTAGGGGTTGATTAAATAGTGTAGTGAGCTGGGTTTGAACAACTTTTTTAATTTTCGCAGCGGTGACAGTAACACCTGGATGGTGCCTTTTTACATGCGTGTGCATGTTCGATGTGTTTCATTTGCATAGGAGATCGCTGTTGAACAATGTCTAAACACAGCTTTCGACTTGTCCACTCGTCTTTCCCCATTGTGATAATTAACCTGGAATCCAAAGTTCTCCCACACTTGGGATTTAAATGACAGGGGGGCATCTTTCAAGCTCCGGTTTTCTGTTGTCTCTCGCCATGCAGTTCGCTCAGTTCGCTAGTAGCCATCAAATCCACACACAGTCGCGATCGCGCTCTGCCTACTGCTACATAGCGGTGGCCGCGCACGTGCGAGCCGAGCCTAATAAGGCTAAAGTTCCGCACCGCAAAACAAGCCTTTACATTCGCCGTATTAACGCTATGTACGCCACATTTACGTACCGCGGTAGACCTCTGTAACCGCACCGAAGTGCCTGTACCGTGACGGTTCGGTTCAAATACGTGTACCGTTACACCTCTAGTATACACACACACACACACACACACACACACACACAAACACACACGCTAAAACAAGCACTCAAACAAACACACACACACACACACACACACACACACACACACACACACACACACACACACACACACACACACACACACACACACACACACACACACACACACACACACACACACACACACACACACACACACACACACACACACGCATGCAGAGACACAGTAATGATATATTCTGATCCATTGACAAGCCCTCACCTGGGGGATCAGAGAGTTGAAGTATTGACATTAGACTTTAGCAGACTGGCTTAACGCGGTCCCCCCCTTGACCTCTGATGCAGCCTGAATGGCAATCCCTGAGTTGTTCTAGAGAGTGATATGTATGAATATATACATTTATGTGAATGTGTGAGTGTGTGTGTGTGTGTGTGTGTGTGTGTGTGTGTGTGTGTGTGTGTGTGTGTGTGTGTGTGTGTGTGTGTGTGTGTGTGTGTGTGTGTGTGTGTGTGTGTGTGTGTGTGTGTTTTTGTGAGAGTGACATGGTTGCAGCATGGATGTAATATCATGCATGCATTCGGGAAATCCCTTGGTTGCCATAACTTTCTTTGTGGAGTAGAATCCCTTTGACCAAGGTTCAATCCCATTCTCAGGCTTGTGTACGCAACTTCTCTCTAAACACCGACACATAGGCACACACTACACACACACACACACACACACACACACACACACACACACACACACACACACACACACACACACACACACACACACACACACACACACACACACACACACACACACACACACACTACACAATCAGAGGAATACACACACACACACACACACACACACACACACACATGCACACACACATACACACACACACACTCACAGTTGAGCACATGTAACCAGCTCTTGCATTTCAACATCCCCAGGTTTAGAGAATACGGTTTGGCCCTTCTTCTCTAGAGTACACGCTGGTTCTCTGAAGGCTCAAGATCTTCTCTAGAGTACATCCCCGTTAACCAAAGGCTTCTTATCCCAGATGAGCCCACGGCAGACGACGACGAGCCGTCGATGATGGATCGTGGATGGATCAACGTTTTTTCGCTTCAGTTCCATATGATATGGAAAAAGCAAAAAACAGCCACGATTTTGCCCACACTCAACATCAGTGGAGTCTTCTGATGGATTGTCCTCCTTCTCAGTCAAACAGAAGAGTTATCCCCAAACCGTCTGACTAAACCGGAACTGTCCCTGCCAATCCCCCACTGTGACTGTTTATCCATCACACACTACGATGACGCACTGGAATAACTCGAGAAAGAAGAACTCAGAGCAACTCCTTCTTCTTCTGACTAAGAAAGAGGACTATCATCTACATTAAGTATAATTCACCGCTCAGTCTCCCGACAGGACATTAGCAGCTGGGACGAGCAACCTCATCCTCCGTGTCTGTTCTGTGCCAGCGCAGTGTCCACAGCGTATCACATCCCATAGTGGTGACACTATATGCACAGTGCATAGAGAAGTACAAATGAAAAAAATCGTAATTCTCATAAGATCGAGGAAACGTTGTACCAACACAACCCCACAATGGTTTACTTTTTAAGTTAGTATTTTATTCCTATTGTTCTATAAGTGAGAAAGTAAGCAACTCTGCAACAAAACAAAATAAATGAAGACGGAGTTTGACAGAGCTTTGAGTTTTCCTCTGCAGAGTTTAATGGCGTGTTTCCACCGCGCGATGCGGTTGGCGCGATAAGGTGCGGTAAGTGGTCTGCGTTTCCACCGCCAGAAGTGGGTGGGTCCCAAAATAATCGCGCTGAGCCGCAATTAGCCGTACCTATTTGTTGGTACTCCTCCGTTGGGGTACCAAGCGGTCTGTAAGGGTTCCAAAAAGTTGGAGCTACACACGCCTTCCATCGATTGGTTGACAGAATAACCGTAATGCACCAAACCGCACCCAATCATACCGCGCCATAACATTAACCTGTACGCCTGTAACCCTTCATCAATCAACAATATCAACATTATCCTCGTTGTCCAGATCCGTTCTCTCTGATCCCATTCCTGTTAATGAAGGGTTGGGATAAGATAAGATAGACACTTTATTGATCCCTTGGGAATGCTCCTTCAGGGAAATTCAAAATTCCAGCAGCGCTAGCACAGACAATACACATAAACAAGCAAGAAAAGCACAAGCTAAAATGCATCAAGACATGGTATAAATAAATACATTTTAAAAAGAAGCAGCAGCAGCAGATGTTAGCAGCAATTATTATATCTTATTTGTGCTCTTGTTTAATAAATGGAGTGTGTAGCAATAAATAAAGAAATAGATTATGCAAGCTCGATCAGTCTATCCTATTTCTATTTCCCTTTATCCACTGTACTCCTCCTGCTGCCCCCCCCCTCCCTCAAAGTGCCGAGTTGTGGAGTGTGATGGCACGATGGACAAAGGAGTTTATTAGTCTGTTGGTGCGGCAGAGATGATACAATCCAGGAAAGTTTTCCTTCTAGGACGAATAACTTTGTATTTCTTGAGCCGCCGGAAGGAGGGGGACAGCAGAGGGAGGCCAGGACATCAGGAGGATGGACAGTTTCAGGCTGGAGGGAACCACCTCGCATAAGAGGAGGAGGAGTGAAGGAGGAGAGGAGCGACCTCTCAGGGGAGGAGCAGGAGAGGGGTGACCTCCTAGGAGAGGGAGGGCATGGACAGGGCACAGAGGAATAGAGCAAAGCGCAGCGGCACAGAGGAATCCTCCAGGTGTGATCTGTGACCTTTGGTCGGGATCTGGAACTGGAGCAGGGAGCGGCTCTCATCACTTTATCCTCATTTAAAGACGGCCAGCGCCCCTGAGGACTGGAGATGACTTGTGTGTGGAGGGGCTACAGAAAGGACTTCTGGGAACCAGAGATGTGCGGGACTTTACACGGTGTGTAGTTAAGTGAAACAAGAAGTGTTTTAAGGTTAGAGACTGCAATGTTAAATGTTCTGCAAACAAGCAGGAACCAACGAAGGGAATTCAAGCATGATTCATTATTTTAAGACGGTCTAAGTGAGGTCTATTTCAGGTGTGTGGTAAACAGAATTTCAGCAAGAACAACCGAGCAAACAGCAGTGAACCCCCCGTAATCACTAACAATGGTTGGTACATCCGCCTTCGTAGAGACTAAATGAATACAATCTATTGCTATTATAAAAGAGTTGGCTGTCTTTTGGGTTTTTGTCAAAGCAGTGGCTGGAATCATTTCTCTGTGATATTTTCCTCTTGTTGACAAATTAATTCCTGTGGTGTTTTGTCACCAGTCTAGCACTTAAGATACATCCGTGGAGAAATAACCTCATTAAATTCAAGTTATTTTAATTAGTCACAAACACAAATGCTATTTTGTAACATCTTCAACTGGGAATGGAGGAGAGAAAACAAAGAATCCTTTTATGTGAGCGAGGCAAAGGGACTGCCAGGAATTTAAGAGAGTTCTGCAGATATGTGAGAGGGAATCTCCAGAGGGAAGCGGCAGTGTTATGAACTGTGTTCTGCTGCCTATGTACTACCAAGAGGGTTGAGCGTGCACAACTTGCAAGCCGACGACATAGTTATCATTTGGTAAAGCCCCTTTCATGCGGAACACATCTGCTAACGCTTTTACAACGCATTCTGGAGATCAACACGCCTGGTTTGCTCCCTGCCAGGATGCAAACAGAAGGAAAGTCGCGGGTTGATTACAACAAAACCAATGCAACGGAGACGGAGCCTCCGTGTTGTCCTGTGGAAACACAAAGCCTTCTCCGTTTGATGCAAGGAAATATCAAATACAATCCTTCACCAAATTAAATGAATAGAATGTTTGATAAGGGCCACTCAGACATGCATTTTGATGCGTGAAATTAATATGTCTATGTCTATGTTTCGACTAAATTATTATTGGTGCTGCAGAAAATGTGTAAATTGTTTTAGCAAAAATCTAAATTAAATGTAGATCCTTCTGTTGCAGTTTCTTCTCCCCAACAGGCAGCACAGCCAATAACACAATTCATTAATGTGATATAATGATAAATCAATACAACTCATGGAAACTTCACAATAAGAGCAACTCACTTTCAGATCCTCAGAGTCCAAACACGGGATCAACAGTTGGTGGAACCCAAAGGGAAAGCTACAAATACCATTAAAGATATGACATGCAGTGAGTGAGCGAATTAAAATGCAAGAATAATATAAAACAAGTCAGTTTAAAAAAGATAGAATAGCAAATAAAAAAAATCTATAAATGCATAAATAAGGAGAGGTAAAAAAACCAGTTTATGAAGTGGGTTTAAAGCCTGTAAGGGCCACAGTGTCAATATTACAATATCCTTTTTATTCCCACCACAATTGTCTTTAACCAAATTTACATTTCAATGGGTCCTATTCTTGGGCCTTGCAAAGCTATTGGCTGATAAAGGCCACAAACTCACACAAACAGCAGAATTCCTTTGTTTTATTGGACTCTATTACTGGAGCTTCAAGTAAGTAAAATGGCTAAAAGATTAGTTGGGGTGATTATGAGAATGTAAATATTTTGTTATTTTGGAATACATTTGATTTGATGTAGATCTTTTGTCTGTGTTGCAATAAGACCTTCCTGGGTGATGGTGGAAGAGGAAATAGCTGCACCTTACGAAGGCACTTCTTACATGTTAACAAATGAAAAAAAAACGACTTTTATAAAGTAGTATAATTCTGATGATTATTATTTAAACTTTGTTCTAAATGTCTTTTCGAAGTAAAAATGTGAAGTTTGGACCATGGACATGTATGTGTGTATGTGTGTATGTATGTATGTATGTATGTATATATGGATGTATGCGTGTGCATATATGGATGAATGTGTGTGTGTGTGTGTGTGTGTGCGTGTATGTATGTATGTATGTACTGTGGCAACCCCGCACCTGGAGGAAACTCGTCAACGCTCTGAACAGCGCCCTCTCTATGGACAAGTAGTCCTAGGGAGATACATCCCTTCAACACGGCTGTAACCGCCCACCAATCAAGCAGGCACAGACAATCATGGGGATTGAGATCACCTGGGGGTAGGCGGCAGCAGAGGAGTATTAAAGGCCGAGCACACGGCAGTCAAGGGAGTGCGACGCAGAGGCGAGACCGACATGCTTTCGCCTAGGAATAACTGAAGGACGCCGGAAGCAACATTCGCGCCGGACACCAAGACGGACCTGGCCGGAGAACCCCCACCCCTTTTCCCCATAGTGGAAGTTGCCTTACTTACTTACGGCTCTCCTTCTCCTGAGCAGTCCTGAAATAAAACCCTCGTTCCGACACGGGGCTTGAGTGTCCTTTATTGGGAATCCCAGCCACCGACCACTGGGGTTGCCACAGTACTGTATGTGTGTATCTGTATGTGTGTATCTGTATGTTGTGTGTGCGTGTGCGCTCATGTTTTAACTTGAAAATTTCAGAATGCCCCAGCATAAAAAGGTCACCTCAGTATGCAGGGTGTGACTAACTACATCCAGACGTCACTGATGCAAGTGACGAAGAGGTAGATGAAGATGACAAAGTGGACAAGGAAAATCAACAACCCATTGTCGTTGTTACGCCCCACCTCTAGTTGGACCTACTGGGACTAACAACAAAGCACCCTTGACCCCAATTACCAAAGGACACCTTTAACAAAAACCAAACCGGTGGAATTTCTTTACATATATGAAAAGGACACAACATTAAGATATACAACAAAGTGCAGAACATAGACGAGACAAATTCCAGAGAGGCTGCACAGCCACCCAGCAGTCCCACGACCAAAAGCCTCCCCATGGGAAGGGGAATCTGTCACTTTTAACTCCGGTCTTGACGAGCGGTCCAGGTGCTCCTAATCAGCTCCACTGATGCAGCACACCTGAGCATGGGCTGAGACATGCCAACAGAACAGGGACAAACACAGAAAGCAAGCCCCCTTCTGAGGCTGAAGTGTGCACGTTTAACTTGATTGTGCCCCTGCACCACCCAAAGACCAATGCACTGCCACTGAAAGTCCAGTGGGGTGGAGAGGGGTGTAACAGTCTTTATGTACATTGAGCCCCAGCCAAACAACACAGCCCTGCCCAATGGCAGCTATCACCGGCTGAGCAAGATAAGTCCCAATCCTGATTCTTCTGCAGTGGATATCTCCTGTGAGGCTGTTTCCCTCAGCCCACCCAACCCGGTATCAGGCCAAAGCCTGAAATAGATACGTTGGCCTACCTCGCAAGCCGTGTTCAGTGTCACGTTTTGCCTGACCAAAGCGTGAAGGGTACACACTTTCTTCTAAATGAATGGAGGAATAGCACCAACAGGAGGCAAGACGTTATCCCAGCATTTGGTGAAATGGTTACATAGCCTATATTAATCTTTATTACGTGAATGGGAAATACAATATTATAGGACAGATTCACCATTAAACGTGTTTCTAATAACATTTCTAGCGAGAAATATACTTTTGACTTGTATAATCTTCAGTCAGTGAATGTGTTTGATCTTTAGGCCACGTTTATACATAGCAGGGTATCTATGGGCTGCAGAGTAGGGAGAAGGATAAAGCCATGCAAGCCAATCACAATCCTCTGAATCAGCATCAACGAATCACACGAGCGTCATCCTGTTCCTTTCAAAACAACAGTTTAATTAATTTTCACAATTTACCGGCTCTCTCTTTGAAGAATAATCACCGCGCCATTCGTTTCAATGGGAATCGCGACGGTCTATACTTTCAACATAAAGTGTACATATTCATAATTTGTATATATCTATAGCATATGACCGCGTTTTCTGATTACAGTTTAATGCAACCGTAAGCTGACAACATTGGTAATTAACACTGCAACTGCAAATTAACCACACAGAGATAACCATGGCAACCATCAAACAAATGTTCATTTTGCGATCATTACGCGCGCGCATCCGCGTGTTGATAGACAAATAATCCGCCTACATGGCGCGAGGTTCGTTCTCGTGGACAGACAGCGGGCGCTCACATGACGTTTAGCATTTTCTGGCGCATAATGTGACGCTTGAGAACCTAAAACACTTTCTCCAAGTTGACAATACAACACATAACCGTTATCAGAAATCCCCTCTTTGGCCAGAGTTTTTAGAAATAATGGTTTTGTGTGATAAAAACAGGCCAAATCATGTGGACATATCTGCCTTTTCCCTTCGTGTAAACTGGGCCTTAGTTTGATAGCTCTTAGGGACGCGACGATCTAGATGTGGGCCAGCAGAGGCTGACATTCAAACCGAATTTGGCCTATAACCAAATGTATGATATGCTGCCTTCATAGCCAATTTTTTAATATGGTCTGGTTATACCTGAACTTGGTTAATCCACTTCCACATTGGTGAAAGTGTATTTTCAATGGTCAGATACAGATCTTGTTGTAACGATAATTGAATAAAAGCTATGGTCTACTGGTAATATTATAACTAAATGATTTTATATTTATATGTATACAATATATATTTTAATATTTAATTAATTAAATATTAAACCAATTACATTTCAATCGGGAGATTGTTTTCTAAAAGGTGAGGGGTGGGGTGCACAGTGGACTCTCTAGTTATGGATTGGTCAAAACAACAATCAGATTCATCCGATTTTTAAACCCGAGTCCCTTGAACCCAGTATTACACCAGGGTAATTTACAATAAAGGTTTTAAACATGTGACATGCCTACGTTTCTTTGGCCTTTAATTTTCAATGGGCCTGCGCCAACGTCACGTGACTCTCATGGTTGCTATGGTGGTATTGCCATCGACTGCCCCCTCTGCTACAAACATGGCCCAAAATCACGTTGACCTTGGAATATATATATATATATATATTTTCCACAGTTTATACTTGTAATTAACAAGTTACTTTTGTATTGAACTTGACTAGTTGTTTTTTTTATCGCTGGCTAGTCGCTTGTTACGTCACTCTGAGAGATGCGCATGGACAGATTTTAGGCACAAAGCCTATAACCTATTCTTGAAAGCAAAAGCACCAAGCTCGTTGTCTTAACAAGGCAGGGTTATTTGAAACAATTAATTAAGTATCGTGTGAGAGGTCATTCCTCCTCCTGAGTGTGCTTCCTATTAATGTCAAGTGTACCCCTACTGTCCACAAGCACGCCCCCCCCCCCTTCCCATATGGATATGGAGAATTGTTGCCTCGTCCCAGTCGTGGTGGTGTCATATACTGTATATGAAATAGGGCATTCAAATATACTACAATGATCAATTAGGAGGCCGAAGCCCTAAGGATATGATGCAATAGGTGACTGAGTCGAGGACATTAACAAGTAAGTTATAGACCTGAGGTCTCTTTTTTATCAGAGATGGCCTCAAAGGACGCATACGATAATCAACTTGGGGACTCCAGCCCTACAGGAAAGGCTCACTCATCATCATCAATTGCTCCATTGAAACGCATTGGCAACAAGTCGTTGCTAGAAATTAAACTAAATTAGTTGACAAGTGATAGAAACTTGTCCATTAGACCTTCAACCAGGGTGCATCTTGGGATTACTCTGTGAAAATTGTGGGTCTCTGGAATTGTGGGTCTCTCCGGCCCTTACCCTAACACTAACGCGCCCCTAGGCCCTAGAATAAGGTATTCTAGTTTCAGAGGCGGTAGGAACCTTCCTATCTCAAAAACGGTCTTTGCACCCAATTCTGATCCACTAGGACCTTGCAGGCACCGCTTCTGAGAGGCTTTATCCAAAAAACCATCCATCTGGGAAAACTTTTTTTCTGTAAGGGCTAGAACTCCAAATCTCGGATATGTCCTTCTCGGGACCGGAAAAAGGGGCGTGCCCTCCAACAGTAGAGTAAATGTGAAGAAGACAGAGGTTAGTCTCTAGTCCACATTTTTTGTGGGATGGAGGTGTAAATTTGTGCCTTAAGTTATGTAGACACAGCTGCCCACAAGTGGACAAGTGTTTGAAGTCTGGGGTCAAAAGGAGCCGGCCCCACGGCGCTAATGAGATAACAAAAAGTTAATGTGTATTTCTCTCATAGCTTTTTGTCATTATTAAAGAGAGGCCTCATTCTCAGATATGCATGTTGGATGGCTAGGGTGTAGGTCTCGAAAGTAACTTCAGGCCAAAATCTTGCAAGCAAGCCGCTGGGTGAGGTGCAACGAGATGGAGCACTTGCTGAGTAATTTCTTGTAGGGCTGGAGCCCCCGAAGTTGATAATCCTATGCGTCCTTTACGACCCCTTTTGATATAACAGAGACCCCAGGTCTATAGCTTACTTGAAAATGTCCTCGACTCAGTCACTTATGACATAACTTCCTTTGGGGCTCCGGCCTCCTAATTGATCATTGCAGTATATTTGAATGCCCTCTTTTGGGACGTGGCAACAATAGACCATTTACACACTTCCACATATTTTTCGAACGGAAATACGTCATTGTAGCATAGTAGAACTTCCTGTTATGGTAGCGGGTGTGCTGAGCTGTGTACAGAATGCAAATGATTACATTTAATCTAAGTTCAATGTTAATTTATTATATCTGTGTGACAAGTACTCCACGTCCGCGAGCAATTTAGTTCAACCTGGACTTGAGATTTTACTGGGACAGAGCAGTTCAGTCTATGTCCCCTGCTAAGGTAAAACAAAATCTGTTCTGGACGTCTGGTTACCCTATTTTCAGTAAAGAAATAGTAAGTGAAGAAAGTGCCGCAACCGCAGCGAGAAGAGAGATCGCACAAGAACGGGCAACTTTTGAACTTTTGCCAACCGGCATTCTGTCTATAGTCAAACATCCAGTTTGTGAGGCTCCTCGCTCTTCCTCATTGACCTGAAGCATCTACCTCTCACTACAACCTGTCCCTGGAGTATATTTGATACTATAACCGCATGAAGCAAGAAAACATGAAGTGTTATCTCACATAGAAATACACACAACTTCACTTCGTAACGTTAAGGTCACAACACACACAGTGTCAGTAACATTTCACATTTACCTAGTAGCTGCTACAGCTTCACCAAATTACTGGTTGTTATCTCAAGTCATCTCACTTAAACATACACACAACATCTTCAATGCGATGTGTTATACTCTATATTACAAATTCACAACACCTAAGATTACTTACTTTACAGTTGATGTTAACAGAGTTATAACCGGTTATATGGCTAATGCTATAGCAATGTTCTTCTTTACTTACCTTGGTAATTGTGGATAAATTCTTCGTGGAAGAATTTATATCCCTTATCCAGTTTGTTGCCTTTAGTGGACGAATTTATCTCCACACTCTTCACCACATCGGCGCTGGTGAACTTTGGTAGACAAGTCAGGCTTGGTCGCAAAAACTCTAACGGTTACCGTTTAGCTGCCATTTCTCCATCAACAAAGCATACAACGGAACTGGGTTTCAGGTTTAGATCCACAGGAAAAGAATGAATGAAAGGTAGGGCTGTTTTTGGGTGGAAGACGAACAGCCTGGAACACAACAGAAATTGCGACTGCAATTTTCCGTATCTGCCGCCAACCCGCTACGATAACAGAAAGTTCTACTACGCTACAATGACGTATTTCCGTGTTTTGCATAAATGGTCTATTCTCCATATCCATATTAGGGGGGGAGTGCTTGTTGGTACACTAGACATACATAGGAAACACACGCAGGAGGAGGAATGACCTCTTACACATGATACCTAATTAATTGCTTCAAATAATCCTGCCTTGTTAATCTTAACTTAATAATTAAAAGTCTAAACTGTGGAAAATATAAACATATTCCAAGGTGCCTTTTGAAGGACTCCTTGGAATATTTCCTAGCCAGCGGACCCTAGTTTTTGACAAAAACAACACAATTGACGGCAGCTCAGTTGCCGCCCTTAACCCCGTTAACGTAGTTTGGAGTCATGTTTGGAGCAAAGGGGGTGGTCGATGGCAACCACCATAGCAAACATGAGAGTCACGTGCCGTGGACGCAGGCCCATTGGAAATAAAAGGCCAAAAAAACGTAGGCATGTCACATGCTTAGAGCTGTTATTGTAAAATACTCTGGTGTAAGACTGGGTTTAAGGGACGTGGGTTTAAAAATCAGATAAATAGGATTGTTGTTTTGATGAATCCATAGCTATATAACCTCCATAACCTTTTAGAAAAAAATCTACCAATTGATATGTTATTGTTTAATATTTAATTAATCAGATATTAAAATATATATTTTACATATATATAAATATACAAATATTTAGTTATAATTTTATAAGCAGGCCATAGATTTTATTCAATTATCTTTATAACAAGATCTGTATGAGATCAAAATGTTATTAATTTGATCTTAAAATGCACCATAGTTGAATGAAAGACATGTTTTAAATACAAGAGACATTACACTTTAAAGTCTATTATGTCTATTATTCATTGAATCATTCATGTGCCACAATTTACTTGAATTAAATTATTTTGAAATAATCGCTTGACAGCCCTAAAATATTTATAACATAAAAACTAGGCTATACGTAGAGCATATCGTACATTTGGTTATAGGCCAAATTCGGTTTAAAAGTCAGCCTCTACTGGCCCACAACTAGCAGCCTGACGTTGTTGAAAGAAGCTAGGGAGACCATCAAGGAGCCCTCTGATGCTATGAGAGGAGACCATCCTCAGTGGGTCCACCAAACAGGGTGCCAGGAAAGAGGCCATCTGTACCCCTAATCGGATGCTCACACAGACCTATTCCCACACATGCCATCAGACAAAGAGGTGGATGTAGACACTGCCCTAAAGGATTCACTACCACCTCACGCAGTGAGGCCATCTTCATCGTGGCTTTGTGTTTGTGGCACAACAAACAACAAGGCTGAACACTGGGACTGAGACCAAACAGATTTGTTCACCCTTTTTCTCATTTTGTTTTATTAATAAAACACGTAAAAAATGTGACTGTTGTGACTGTAAATAAGCAATCCACCCTGAAACCGAACCCCTAGTGGTGCATTTGATCAGACCGTGTGAGGTTCTGCTGCCAGCCCGGGCCAACCCTGCAATATTACAACATTATCCAAAAAATGTTTTATAACCTAAGTAATTAGAAAATACTTCCATTCTCCATCAGAGGCCTCCGACAACGGCATCTGCAAATGTGTTGACTGCCTGGCTCTCCGTTAAGAGGCGGCTGGAGAGAACGCCGTTCACCTCGGCTAGCCTTAATAAAGAACACAAAGAGAATGACATGACGACGCTAGAGAAAACCTGAAGCAAAATGAGGCCTTTTCTTTTATTCATTGAGGCAACGAAAAACATTTTACGGTCCAACTGATTATTAAGTGACACGGCTTGATCTCACCGAGCCACCGGGTTCACACAATGCCCCTGATAGCCCCTTTCTCTCCCTCTCTGTTCCCCTCTGTCCCTGTCCTCCACTCTCTCTCTCATCCTCCCTCTCTCTCAGCCTCCATCTCTCTCCCTCTCTCTCCCTATCTCTCCTTCTCTCTCATCCTCACTCTCTCTCCCCCTCTCTCTGATCCTCTCTCCTGTCTGATCCTCTCTCTCCCCTGTGAGCAGTGAGCTGGTCCAGTGAGCTGAGGTCTATTGCAGGCGTAGCTTCAACAGCTAAAGGGTCACTCCACAGCCCAGGACAACGCGGCTAATCCTCCTAGCTCACACATTTAGCGGACAATTTAACTGGCAGACCTCCAGCTGTTTCCCCACACTCAAGACAGGAGCGCTCGTCCATCTCATGGGCATAATTAACCCCTTTAATTATGGAAATATGCGGCGGGGAAAAGGAACAACACGAGCTTCCTTTGCGTCGTCCCCTCTGTGAAGCAGATGTAACGGCCCGCCCAGATGTGACGGCGCGCCTGGCTGACTCCGGCCCCCGCCCCGTGGAGCGGATGATGACATCACGCAGTGGCCCAGGGGACCTTGAGACCGGAGCCGTTCAAGAGTAGAAAAGGAAACGAGGGAGGACACTTCAACTAATAATCCCCTCAGCTCCCCTCCCTGAACCCTTAGCAGCCATGTTCTCCCTCAATTCGCTCTTAGCGGCCGCCATGTTTTCCCTCAGCTAGCTGCTAGCCCCTGCCTGTTAACGGGAAAATGGTTCAGGGTTCTGTGAGCCGTTGATCACCCCTCGGCCTCTCCTCTGTCTCTGCTCCTCCTACTCTTTAAGGGCTCCATCGAGGAACAGCACCTTTTCAGCCGTTCAACGGTACAGCAGGTGTTCACTGAGCCGGGAGCGCGGGGGGGGAGAGGGGCCGGAGACCCCCCCGGCGTCTCACTGACAGCACTAGTAGATCACTGGGAGGAGGAGTTTACCTCAGGGCCTTGGTGAAAATTCAGCGATTGGATTCCTTTCAATGTTACACACAATGTGTTTGTGTAAGTGCAGCAATTGTTGCTTTTCTTCATCTTCATCCATCATTGCAACAACGATAGATACACATTTGAAGAGTAATGATGGCAGTAGTATTTCCATTTTCTACAGTGGGTGCCCTGCTTCGATATTGTAAATGTAATTTGTGTTGGATGTGAATTGAATGGCTCTTGGGCGCCGGCCCAGCAGAGAGGCCACGTCTCCCACCAACTCAACGCCATACTCTCGTTCATCACAGGCCAATTCTTCTGGCCTGCTTTCTTTCCTTCTCTTCCCCTTTGCTCTTTCCCGATCGGTCTCCCTGAATCAGATCAGCGAACACACAACATCCATTAACCCCTGATAATCTTCATGTAAATCATTCGTTATGAAAGCCATAAATAAATAAAATACATTTGGGCATCGCCATAATGAGCACAGGGCCTCTGACATTTACAAACTGGAAACACAGCTGGGAGGTAGCCAAAACAAATGTGTGTGTGTTTGTGTGGGTGTTAGAGAATGTGTTTGTGTGTGTGTGTGTGAGCGTGCATGTTTGCATTTGTATGTGAGCACGCATGTCTGCGTTTGTGTGTGTGTGGGTAGATTTCCGGGTATTTACTGGTAAGGCCCACATCCCCTGACACACATCAACAGCTGTAACTGGTACGTGCTCTTTTGAAAGACGCATGTGCCTGGAGTTAACAGTTTAAATACGCATGTTAACATCGGAGCCCGCTCAGATTCAGTTTAAAATATCGTTAACTTCCCCTTGGTGAATCCTCAAACTATTGAAATGACTCACAGCTTGGTGCTACGTTCTGACAGCTTCTCCAGCTAGCTTCCTTATATACAGTGTCTACAGTACATTTACATTACATTACATCACAGTACATTCCGCCAGAACCTTTGATAAATACGATTTTCTTTTGCCCATTTCTTACCAGATCATTTGCATTTGTCTCCCAGGTTGTGGTTGCACCCCATTAGGCAGCCTCACTTACCAGCTGGGATCCTCACATTAGATGATACATCTTCCAGATCTGCTGTTCTGTACATTCAGAAGGAACAATATTTAAACCCCAACAAACTTGTTGATAGTATACTGTTCACGTTCTGATCATTATAAACACATGCCTTGTCTCTGGCACTGTTCCCTCATGTTTCAAGCACGGGGTTGTCCAGCCGTTGCTTAAAAAACATAACCTGGATGTTAATTGCCCAAATAGCTACCGTCCCAAATCGAAACTACCATTAATTTAAAAAATTCTGGAAAAAGCCGGCCTCTCTCAAGTATTGCCATTTTTCTTTGCCAATGTCTTGGAGCCCTTTCGGTCTGGCTTTAAGGCACGCCACAGCACTGAAACGGCTATGCTGAAAGTGTCTAATGGCTTACTCCTCACGCTAGACACAGGTGAGAACGATCTTAGTCTTATTAGACCTCAGTGCTGCCTTCGATACAGTAGACCACCCCACTCTTCTAGCCCGTCTCCATCAGTGGGTTGGTATTAAGGGCTCAGCTCTGCGGTGGTTCTCTTCCTACCTCTCCCATAGATTAGTTTCAGTGTCCATAGGTCAGCACTCCTCCTCCTCTACCCCTCTGTCTTGTGGGGTCCCCCAGGGGTCAGTCCTGGGTCCAATCCTGTTTTGTTTATAAATGCTGCCACTGGGGAATACAAGAAGAACATACAACCTGTCGTTACACTTTTACGCCGATGATAAACAATTATATCTCCCTCTGAGATCCAGGGACTGCCTTCAGACACTCCTAGAGTGTCTCAAGGAGATAAATGACGGGGGTGGGGGATGGGGGATAATTTCCTACAACTTAAAAATAGCAAAACAGGAGTTATCATCTTTTGCCCCTCCAAATTAAAAAAAAACATCTTTACTGACCTAGGTAGCCTAACCCCTTTCATAAAACCATCTGCTAGAAATCTTTTGATTTAGAGCAATGCTTTAATAAGCAAGTCTCCTCCGCCATGAAGAACAGCTTCCACCATCTCAGAACCATCTCTAAAATAAAGCACTACCTATAATACCACAATCTGGAAAAAGTTATCCATGCTTTCATGACATCACGGCTGAATTACTGTACTCTACCTTGGTCTCCCTAAGTCTCTCATATCAGGCCTCAAAATAGTTCAAAATGCAGCAGCAAGACTGTTGACTGGGTCAAAATGTGTGAGCATATCACACCCGTTCTTGCTTCCCTTCACTGGCTGCCAGTACAACAAAGGATCATTTTTAAGATTGTTCTTGTGGTGTTCAAAACCCTCAATGATCAGGCCCTCAAATCTTTTACACCCCCACTCAGCCTCTAGGTCCCTACGATCCTCTAATAAGGGTCTTCTCCAGATCCCCCGCTCGAGACTCAAACAAAAAGGTGACCGGGCCTTCGCAGTAGTAGACATACTTGATGCCCCCTCAATTTATGCCTTTAAATCAAGGCTCAAACCCATCTGTACAACCTTGCTTTCCCTCCCCATTAACTATCTGACGTCTGCACTACTGCCTTTGTTTGTGTGTGGATGTCCGGCTTTTATGTCTTTTATTTTTATTTAAATTTTATTCAAATATTGTTTGTGTTACTTTGCCTTCATGTTTGCCTACTTGAAGTCACTATGTACAGCACTTTGGTCAGTGTAAACTGTTATAAATGTGCTTTTATGAATAAATTGTACTTATTTACTTAACTTACGTTACCTTTAAAGTAACAGAGTCATGCTTTAAAGGAGACATATAATACCACCAGGTGTGAGTGTGATAAGCCGTTACAAGCCGTTTTGAAAATCTACCTCTTCTGACATCACAAGTGGGCGTGTTCACCTAGCTGTATAGGTGGTAGATCAGTCTACCAGCCTACACAGTGGACTGTAGCAAACGACTAGGAGACTAAATCAGCGCGTCTCATATGGGACAGACGAAAACAATGTTTAAGTAGCCTAGGTAATGGTGTATTTACCTTGATTTGGGAGTTCCCAATACAACCTTCTGGAGTCAATATGAACACTGTCTACACACTTGGCCGCCGTTTGCACTTTGAGGATGTCTTAGCTGACCCTGAATATGTGCAGAACCAGCAGGAAGGTCCTTCTTAGACCAGAGTAAACCCGTCTTTCCTCCGGGACCTCCACCTGCTCTCTGCATTCACCACCAGGAGCTGAACTTATTATTTTACTGCAATGTTTATTATTTAATGCAAATGGTATTCAGCACCCTGAGAAGACTTGTGTCCAGTCATTTGCAGCAGTTTTTCAGAAGGTGGTTGATCTCCCGTGGAGCTCACAGCCCCTCACTGACTCCAGAACAACCTTTCTTGTGTCGTCTGCAGGACAGGTGACTCGGTTGGAGAACCCTCTAGAAGTTACTTTGTCTTTAGTCTTTTGCAAGGCAGAAAAAAAAGAATAGGGGAAAGAAAAAAAAGGATATAAACTACATTCAACCCTAATTTAAAGACGATGACTAAAGTATGTCATAGTATAACACTGCATCTTGAAGCAAAGCGTAGCATGGGATGCTATGAATAAAAATTAAGAAGACGTCAGGAAGTGAAGTGAAAGCTCTGACTGCGGAGCGCAATGAGACTCAGCACCAGGGTCGGTCCCTTTAAGCAAGTAGCAGCTTCTGATCTGTGTGTCGCATTCAGCCGCCATCAGTATGAGAATCCTGATACACTGCCTGGCCTAACCTCCAGAGACCACTGACAGAGCAATGCCTGGATCAGAGGTAGAGAGACAGCCACAGAGAGAGAGGGGAGAGAGAGAGAGAGAGAGAGAGAGAGAGAGAGAGAGAGAGAGAGAGAGAGAGAGAGAGAGAGAGAGAGAGAGGAGAGAGAGAGAGAGAGAGAGAAGGAGAGAGAGAGAGAGAGAGAGAGAGAGAGAGAGAGAGAGAGAGAGAGAGACAGACAGAGAGAGACAGAGACAGACAGACAGACAGACAGACAGACAGACAGACAGACAGACAGACAGACAGACAGACAGACAGACAGACAGACAGACAGACAGACAGACAGACAGACAGACAGTGGAGGAAGAAAGGACAGCTTTGAAATGACAGTGGACCCCAAGGGGGAGAGGAGGACACTATGACTCTTTGGTGTTATTGTTGTTCTTGTTGTTGTTGTTGTGATGGCAGAGAAAACATCGTACCCTGCTGCCATGCGGGCTGCATGTAACATCCAGCAGATGTGGGTTAGGTGAGATCAAACCTGTGTCTGACTCACAGGAGGAGGTTCTACTGCCGCTCCTTTGATGAGGACTGGGGCCGGGGGCGCAAACTGTACTCAGCAAAGTGCAGACAGGGAGGCAGAGGAACCGGAACCAACTGGGGGGAACCGGGACAAACCGGGACGAACCGGGAGGAACCAGGAGGAACCGGGATAAACCAGGAGGAATAGGCAGGAACCGGGGGAACAAGGAGGAACAAGGAGGAACTGGGGGGAACCGGGAGGAACCAAGAGGAACCGGGAGGAACCAAGAGGAACGCACCGTGAGGGCTCTGGTAACCTCCTGGTTCACTGGTTAGAGACAACCACCTCTAGCTGTCAGCTCATTGGTTAAAGACACACGCCTCTATCTATCAGCTCATTGGTTAAAGACACACGCCTCTATCTGTCAGCTCATTGGTTAAAGACACACGCCTCTATCTATCAGCTCATTGGTTAAAGACACACGCCTCTATCTGTCAGCTCATTGGTTAAAGACACACACCTCTATCTGTCAGCTCATTGGTTAAAGACACACGCCTCTATCTCTCAGCTCATCGGTTAAAGACACATGCCTGTATCTGTCAGCTCATTGGTTAAAGACAGACGCCTCTATCTGTCAGCTCATTGGTTAAAGACACACGCCTCTATCTGTCAGCTCATTGGTCAAAGCTCCGACACCGGCCTCTCTGTTTGTGTTGTCTCTCATGTACGAGGCTCACAGTGTAAGCTGTTCCTCTCCTGCTGTGTTACCAACCAGAGTGCAGAGACGCTCTCTGCTGCTGGTGTGTCTGTTGAAGACAGAAAATAAAAACCACTGCTCTTAAAAAACACTATTATCATACACTCATTATGAAGCTCGTTTACAAGCACATTACCGCAGCGTAGAGTAACTGTAAGAATTAGACGCCAGCTGATGTTTGACTTGGCCCGTTCACTTACATTGAGCGTGTGTGCTGTAAGCAGAAAAACGCTTTCGAAGCCAGATTCAACCTAATGTTGGCGGGGTAATTAAGGCATAAAAGCCCCTCACACACAGCAATTTCAGAGGGAGGGGGTTGTCAGCTGAGTTCAGCTTCAGTCTTCTGTCTGCAGCCAGGAGTCAATACACCCAAGACCTCCGTCAGGTCACCCCCGCAGTCACATGCTACGGGCCACAACTGCTTCACCCCTACCTCTCCCTGTTCAGACATTCTACCGACGCAGTCTGGCGCATATCACACGATACACACATGTATCACACGGAACATACACGTACCACATGACACAAACATGTATCACACGTAACATACATGTATCACGTGTCACAAACACTGTACATGTATCAAATGTCACATACATGTACCACACGTAACAATACATGTATCATGTGTCACATGCACTGTACATGTATCACATGTCACATACATGTACCACACTTAACAATACATGTATCATGTGTCACATGCACTGTACATGTATCACATGTCACATACATGTACCAGACGTAACAATACATGTATCATGTGTCACATGCACTGTACATGTATCACATGTCACATACATGTACCAGACGTAACAATACACGTATCATGTGTCACATGCACTGTACATGTATCACATGTCACATACATGTATCACACGCCACATAGATATATATTAATATATGTTATATAATAATAGTTATGTGTTGCATGCATAGAATATATGAATATCAATAAATGTATTCTTATAATGAGAGGTAAAAGTCTCATGTATGGAATATACCAGCAAGATGAAATGTAATAATAATAGCTAAAGGTCTCATGTATAGAATATATGAACACTTATAACTGTGGTGTGGACCAGAGGTATTTATGAAGGTAGAATAAAGACCGAGCTCTGAGGATCCTGTTGACCTCTCCGGCTGCGCTGCCTGAAGTACGTCTGCGCTGGACTCCAGGAGAGGGTCACTGTGTTCACATGGTCTCTGTCTAAGTGTCTCTCTCTAACGCTTCACACATGAATGAGGTCTGTGTAGGACTACCACCTGGACCTGTTGTGTGTCTGAGCTGAAAGTGTGAATGGCTGCTAGGATGTATTTGGTCTTTTTGTGGTGTCAGTGTGAAGAGATGAAATGCTGGTACTTGGACCCGGGTCGAGGTAACGTGTTTGGGATCAAGAGTCAGAACATCTCTTTACCAGTGGGGACGCAGCGTTGTGTGTTATCCCTGTTGAGCCCAGAGCTGATGGCAACAGGTTCTGGTGCTTATGTTGGGGTACAATGTATGTCTTCTCCCTCCAGACGGAGGTCCCCCATGAGGCAGAGGGGGTCAGGGGTGCAGGGTGTGATAGCAGGGCCATAACACACAACAGGCTATCAAAGGAACAGAAGGACCAAACCAATAAGTGAAACAGACTCTTTGAAGACAAACAACAGCCCACTATAGTCTTTCATTTTTGGTTGTGTTGCTAAGTTTGCCGGTGTCAATGAAGTGTGTTATTTATGTTACTGAACTTTGTATAGTCACTTTTCAGTGTGTCTAGAATAAAAATAATACAGGTGTGTCATTTTGATTAGCCTGAGGCAGGAGGAAAAGATCCTGGGTCTCCTCCTGAAGATGACGGTTTGCTGTTATTCTCGCTCAGCGTTCGTCTCGACATAACGAACTCCAGAATAATATCACCATCGATCGAGAGTCATATACAAAGAGAAAGACACACATTTAGACGAATGTCTCCATTTCTTTCATTTCCATGGCAGTTTTAATAGCGTTCCGGATCCAGTTGGAATGCTTTGAAATCCAGTTAAGGAATGTTTGGGGTCCCATTCGTAAAGGAATTGATTGCAATGGGAAGACACTTCTAACCTGGGGCTGAAGAGCGAGCTGCCTTCTGAAGAGCAGAGTGTCGCTGTAAAAGCCAAGATCTAAGGAACCCTTGAACTTCATATAATCCCAGGAGATCGAATCCAATGTGATTAACATTCTCCCGGAGTGTTTATTAGGCGGGTTCAGCGCTACGTGGTGATTGATAGTGCATCATAACCTGGCATCTTCTACACAAAATGTAAATAAATCTTCACTCCCGAAAGTGTTTCTGCCGCCATCGCGCCTGTTAAAAACAAGAGCACTACAGGGAGCGAGGATACAAATTTAAATTGAGATATTCTTCCATGACTCATTTCACTGAAAGTTTAAATTAAGGCACGAGATGGGGCGCATACATCAGGACAAGGCTCTTGGCATTCTGGGAGGGAGAACAGGGATCTGCATCTGCGGCCACGGAGAAACGAAAGCGACTGGTAATGGTTTATTTATTTTATTCTGCTTCTCTCTCTGTCACTTAATCTCCATTCAGAGTGCTTCATTAGACGCTTGCTGATGAAAATAGGTTGCTGATAAACTGTCTGTGTGAGCGAGAGACACGGCGGAAGGCGCCCTTGCTCACCTGGCCACCATTAGACTGAGGACTGAGGTACTCACAGATGAGCCAGAACCCTCTGATAGATCATCAGTCCATCGATGGAACGCACAGGCGGACGGCCGGACCGGGGGGGCGTGATCTAGCTGGTCCCTTGGAAGGAACAGGAAGTGAGGAAGCTCATATGGAGTGAAGAAGCTGACAGGAAGTGAGGAAGCTGACAGGAAGTTCCAAGGAAGTGTGGAAGCTGACAGAAGGTGGGGAAGCTCCAAGGAAGGGTGAGGTGAGGCCGTCACCGCATGAGGAAGCAGCAGATGGCGGCAAGTGCCACAGGGTAGTTGATGGGGAGGGAGGGGGAGTACGTGTGTAAGGGGGGGGAGAGGGGGAGACGTGGATGGAGGGGGGTGAGGGGGAATGGGGGGGGAGACGTCGATGGGTGAAGGCTCCACCAGAACCCGCACGGAAGCGGATTTCTAGATGTCTTGGCAACGTCGCGGTCTGCTCGCAACACCAGACTTGCGATTAGAGAATAGACGAGGCATCTACGCGGGCTTTCATTTCTTCTTTACCACTGATTAGCTATTGAGATCATAGATGCACTGTATAATATCACAATACCCTGTGAATTGAATAGGGGTCGATGTGAGCTCATGAATATTCATTAGCAAACGCAAACTGATTGGCTCTAGAAGTGTTCTGAGACACCGCTGCGAACTGGCAACTTTCAAAAATAGAAGAGGCAAGTACTGTAAATGAAGTGCCAGGTTTGGGACGGTTCCGTGCCGTGCCGGTACCGTATCCAGTGGAATACCCTACATTGACTTTAATGGTTTCTATTATATTCAGCGACCGGTTCGCTGCCGTGCCGCTTCCGCGCCGGTTCCGGTGAAAATTGGCCTTGAGGGGAGAGGGGGGAGACGTGGATGGGGGAGGGTGGGGAAGGGGGGGGGGGGTGGTGTTTTCTCCTCGATTAAATGTTTTTTGCACTTCAAAGTTTTCTGAATACAATTGAACCTGCTTGGAAATCAATTGAACCCTGGGCCCTTTGATAAGAGAGGGGCTTATGTTCTGCCTCTGACAGGGTGGTTGAGAAGACAAGAAGTATGTGTGTGTGTGGGGGGGGGGGGGCAGCGGTTGATTAAAGTGGAGATAGTGAGAGATTGAGGTCTTGTTTTTGCCATGGGAAAGATCAAGGAACCTTATCGTGTCTCCTGCAATGCTGTTGACTACAGTCCTGCTGCTTACAGGCAGCTCTCTCTCTCTCTCTCTCTCTCTCTCTCTCTCTCTCTCTCTCTCTCTCTCTCTCTCTCTCTCTCTCTCTCTCTCTCTCTCTCTCTCTCTCTCTCTCTCTCTCTCTCTTCTCTCCCTCTCACTTTCTCCCTCTCTCTCTCTCTCCCCCTCTCCCTCTCTCTATTGCTCTTCCTTGCTCTTGTCTCTCCTGTCATTTTCCCCCGTGCCTTTCTTTGTCTCACTCTTTTTATGTCAAGCATAAAACATGTCAAAGTGCATGCGTGCGCTTTGTACACGCACACCCACACACCCACAACTACACTGCTGGAGTGGGGTGTGTTAATGTCTGTGTGTGTGTGTGTCTGTGTGTGTGCATGTGTGTGTGTGTCTGTGTGTGAAGGCCAGGCCACTGGAGGATGGAGGCCAGAGATGAGGGAACAGGAGGAGGAGGAGCTGAGCTCTCCTGAGGAGGTGTTCTCTCGGAAGGGGTCCATTTCACCAACCTCTGGTGCTGACCTGCAGCCAGGGGGATGAATCCTGCTCAGTGCCGACCCGGGTCAACCCTGACAAACCACTCTCATGTCCCAGAGAAATGCCTCAGAAATAGGACATGATGATAAGAGAGAGACCCTGAAACACAGAACCGACATCGGCTCCACTGATCGTCGCTCCAAACCCTCGATCAGATGGCTGCGCCCTGGGGTTGGGTTTGTTCAAGTTCGGCTTAATTATTTAAGGGATGAAGCATTCAGAATGGTAGAAACGTGTCTGAGGATGTCGTCGTGTCCCCAGAGCCTCTGCACGGGAACGCTGGCTCTGATATCTTGGGTCAGCGGGGGCCAGGTTGAGGCCATAATGCTAAGCCAGGGAGAGAGAGAGAGAGAGAGAGAGAGAGAGAGAGAGAGAGAGAGAGAGAGAGAGAGAGAGAGAGAGAGAGAGAGAGAGAGAGAGAGAGAGAGAGAGAGAGAGAGAGAGAGAGTCGCTCTTTGAGTGGCACACAGAAGCTTCTCCATGTTCAGGGCGATCAGGAGGTATGAGTCAGTGCCGCGTTTCACAGACACTTCACACTTCAAATGGTACGCAGAGCAGAACACTGCCCCTCACCACACACACACACACACACACACACACACACACACACACACACTCATACACACATACTGTAATGGGCGTGAGGTTGGACCCTAGAATAGCACAGACTGAGACCAGCGTTGGAACAGTTTATTGTCCAAACAGGGTCTTAAAATCCACAGAAGGTACACAAGAATAGTCCGCAACCTGAGCTAGCCAAAACAGTCTGACTTTCTAGCAGAGTCCTCCGGGGGTAGAGGAGGGAATCCAAGCAAACTGGAGACAGACAAGGGTCGAGCAGGCAGAGGGGTCAGGGACAGAAGGCTGTTCAGGTTACCAGGGCAGGGACGACGAGGAACAGGTCAGGGACAAGCAGGGTCGAAACCAAAGAAGCAATCCGAGAAATAGAGTGCTTTGCATGCTGCTAAAGACAATCTGGCAGAGACTCAGTACGTTTACATGCACAGCTTAATCCGATTAAGGCCATAGTTCGACTATGCTCCTCAATTGGATAAGTGCAAATTGTCAGAGTATCCATGGCGGTGAGAAAATCGATTCAATGGCCGGAGCATTTCTTACCCCGGTACGATAGGTGGCGCTGTGCCCATTTCAGCTAGTAGTAATAGAGCCACTGGTTGACCTCTTTACGTCACTAGCAACAACAAACTCAGGCGGCCGCAGCATTCAAGAAAGATTTTTAGTAGACAGCTGTAGGTTCACTTCGGGTCCATGTCATTTCTCCGACGCTCCATTGTTCCGACCTCTCGGTCGTATGCGGACTCCTCCGGCGGCGGAGCAGCGGGAGGAGTCCAGCCGGAGGAGTCCGCATACGACCGAGGACGGAACAATGGAGCGTTGGAGAAATGGACCCGAAGTGAACTAACAGCTGTCCCGCATACGGCAACAATCCCTTTTCCCCCTATGTCGCGTTTCAATATGGACTTCAGAGAGTCAAAGCCAAAGTTCCTTTACCTCAATTCCTTCTCTGCCATGGCCGAGATTACCCTCACTACACACTAGAGCTTAGATCGGGCCAAGGAAATCCAGCCCAACCCGGCCCGAGCACGTTCTGCCCGAGCCCGATTTCAACCCGACATTTATTTTAATACAAATGTAACTTTGTACACATTTGTTACTAGGCCTACTCTGCTAAATATATATGTAAGGGATAATGTATAAAACGCCAGTCATTTTCGGGAAAATAAGCCCCACAGGGCGAACAGTGACATCGACTCGCAGCGGAGGTGTCTACTTCGCCCTGAAGGGGCTTATTTTTCGATAATGACCGGCGACGTTCTATAAATTATCCCGCTTATTACACGGCTACTTGCCAAAACGAAAAAATAACTTCACATGGTGTGTCTTTTTACAATTGATTCGTTAGCAGCATTCGCAGTGCCGATCAGCAGAGAAACAATTTGTCCGCAAAGACGGTGACGTCGCTTAGCAACGGAAGACGCTGGGGTTGACAAGTTACCGGAGTACTACCCATGAAGTGAACGGAGCGTCCCACGGCATTGAGAAGACCCGTGCAATAATAGGACTATCAATATCTCAGTTAGGCAGTGCTGATTTCTAGCTGTATATCAGCACGGGGGTCGGGCAGAGATCTAAGCACGAAGCACACACACACACAGTGCCGTCATCGCACACACACAGCCGTGACTCTCGTAACAGAAGCATAGTTCGTACTGAGTGCATGTTGATGATGATACACTTCTTATAGGGGGTATACAACTACATTTGCACGAGACGGCTTCTGATCGTACTCGCCATCATTTATTCGGCTCATGCACAAATGTTCCGCAACTAAGGAGACGAGGCTGTTGCAGGCAACACATATAGAAATACTTTACGAACGCCCGTACAGCGGAGTGATTATGTCTGTAAAAAGTCGCAGTGCTGTTATACTGTATATCAGCACTCATGGAACGTCTCTTGTCCAATCAAATTGCTCGGTTGGGACCGGTCGGAACTACCTGTTGTATAAAGGACTATAATATTTCTGTTTATGGCATAGATTTCTCCTCAGATTAGGCTAATAAACCAATGATAACAATAATAATAATAATCGTTGATCAAAGGCCCGGCCCGACCCGGCCCGAGGACAGTGGTGGGAAATATCGACCCGACCCCCGACCCCCGACCGGGTCGGGCTCGGGGGTCGGGCAGAGAATCTAAACTCTAACACACACACACACACACTGCCGTTCTCGCACACACACATACGCTACTCTCGTAACAGAAGCATAGTTCGTACTGAGTGCATGTTGATGATGATACACTTCTTATAGGGGGTATACAACTACATTTGCACGAGAGCGGCTTCCTCCATCGTGACTCGCCACCTTTTTAAATAAATTGCCGTCACTCGTTTTCCGACGGCGACAACAACGTGACTATCGTCTCCTTATATTCCGGATCACGGCCTACGGGACAGGTCTCAAGCATGCGCAGAACTCAAAATCCAAATCAATGCGATCTGACCGGTAGCCTACATGCACACTTAATTCGACTAACAATCGAATCTAGGTGTCTTAATTCGACTATGAGTGACTCGATTCGATTATAGTTTGACTAAGGTGTATACAAGCATCTTAATAATCCAATCATAGTTGGACTAACCCAATAATTTGATTTTCTTGAGGGTCATGTAAACGCACTGAGGTGAAGGGGGTTGCACTGATGAGGTGGGAGTGGCAGGCAGGTGATCAGGAAAAGTACCGGCACGAGCTGGCAGGAGGATGAAAAGCCAGGAGCGGATCATGACAACGCACACACACACACACGCACACACACACACACACACACACACACACACACACACACACACACACACACACACACACACACACACACACACACACACACACACACACACACACACACACACACACATGTATCCACTTACTGACTCAACACACACAGACTGAAGAGCCGGTCCGTGGCCGGGGGCCTGGAGAGCCACTCAGCGGAGGTGACTACATTAATGGAGAGGGTGGGGGGGGCCTGTCACACATTTAGGAACCTCGACCCTGTTCGTATGTCGACAGACATAGAGACAGGCAGACAGACAGGCAGACAGACAGGCAGACAGACAGACAGAGCAGACAGACAGACAGACAGACAGACAGACAGACAGACAGACAGACAGACAGACAGACAGACAGACAGACAGACAGACAGACAGACAGACAGACAGACAGACAGACAGACAGACAGACAGACAGACAGACAGACAGACAGACAGATAGATGGACTGACACACAGACAGTCAGACAGACAAGCAGGGAGACAAGGAGACAGACAGAAAGAAAGAAAATGAGGGAGACAGACAGACAGGCAAACGTAAAGATGTGCAGACAGACTGTAGACATACAGACAGGCAGGCAGATGGACCAACCGACGGCACGACCGAGCGACAGACAGACTAGACTAGGCTATGAGAGAGAGACACGAGATATGCACATCCAGCCAAACACAGACCCAGAATGACAGCCATCCATCCACTGGGGAGGGAGGGGAGGCAGAGCCCTAAAATGAGACAAGGTGGAAGGAGGTGGTGGAGGTGGTTGTAGGGGTGGGGGGGTGGTGTAGGGGTGGGGGGGTGGTGTAGGGGTGGGGGGGTGGTGAAGGGGTGGGGCTGCCGTGTGGGCCCCAAATGGAGTCTATCTTGTGTGCAACAGGAGCTGTCAGGGGCAGCCGCCAGAACGGCTATAAACAAAAAGTGTTTTCTGCCTTAACAAGCTCAACGGGCCTTCAGTGGGGAGACGACACAGAAAGGCTTTCTCTCCGGGGGTTGACAGCCGCTGCCTGCCATCAATCAGTCAGAGCCCGCGTGTTAGAGTCCCACAATGCCTGAGCAAGGACACAGTCATCACGGAGGAAGAGGGGAACATGATGAAATATGCAGCTGGGGACTGCAAGTCATTCAATTTGAATGCGAGATGGGCTGCGTTAGGGCATCATAACACCATGCATGGGATGGATTGTTATGGATATTTCTGTCCCAGGATCAAATTACATTCATCTGCATTACAAACCCGCGTTCAAAATGCTCGCACACGCGTGTGCTCTGCTGCCACAGGTATGCACAAGGGCACACACAGAAACACACACACAGAAACAGACACACACAGAAACACACACATACACACAGAGACAGACACACACACACACATACACACAGACACAGACACACACACAAACACACACACACACACAAAAACATACACACGCAGACAAACACACGCACACACAGACAGACAGATACACACACACAGACACACATACACACAGACAAATAAACACACACACCAACACACACACGCACATGCACACACAAACACACACACACACAAACACACACACGCACAGACACATACACAGACAATGACATGCACAAACCAATACAGACCCACATAGACGCACATACAATCACACACTGATACACATGCAGACATACACACAAAGACAAACACGCACACACAGACACACACAGACACACACACAGCCACACACACAACACACATACAGACACATACAATACAAACAGATAAACACACACAGACACACACAGACACACATACAAACACACACACACACATATATACACACACAGACACACTTAAAAAACACACGCACACATACAAACACACGCACAAATACAGACACACGCAGACACACATACAAACACAAACACGCATACAGACAAACACAGACACACATACAAACACAATCACGCATACAGACACACACAGACACACATACAAACACACGCACACATACAGACACACACAGACACACATACAAACAGACGCACAACTACAGACACACACAGACACACATACAAACACAAACACGCATACAGACAAACACAATCACGCATACAGACACACACAGACACACATACAAACACACGCACACATACAGACCCACACAGACACTCATACCAAACCACACACCGCACATTTCAATATGTACTTTGAAGTTTTGTCAGGGTTTTGAAAAAGCCTTTTGTCGCCAACATCATCTGTAATATTTCTCTGTGAGTGTCACAACTCCATTTGGGCTTTGATCAAAGCCAACAATGTCAATTTTGGGAGGAACTGCTGTGAAGCGCTGCATGATGAAACTGTCAGAAAGTTGTTTTGACTCGCTCCCCTGTGCATCTTAAAATAATCATTCTGCTGCTGCTCGCAGACGCCTCCATCTTCCTCCACAAGGTCCTCTGGCGTGCTGAGACAAGAGGCTGACAGGAGACTAAATGGGTGACATTGGTATGTAAAATGCCCTCTGTCTCTGCAGTACTTACACATGGAACCACTGTTCCTGCTCTGATGAATGCCTGGTTTGATACTCATCAAACAGCCTCCTCATTCACCTTCTCCATGCATACCCTCTCAGCACAACAACCAAGATACTGTTGCTTTCTTATTTTAAAGGTCGCAGAACACCACTACTCTCTTGTGAATTTAGAATTTGGGTACCAAGAAAATATCAAAAGGAAACAGAGCTTTCAGAAGATAAATGGGGGGGGGGGGGATAACAGAGATGTCTCTGGTCCATCTATGAGGACCTAAGATGTCTAACCACATCTCATGCACTAAGAAAACCGTGTTTGAGTAGGAACCCTGCTCAGAATCTGGGGATCTTCAACACTTCTAACATCACTGTCGTATTCATCAGAATCTGGCCACCCACGTTGATGGAGTTATACTTTAGGCTCAGCTAGAAAGCTGACATTACATTATTTTGGAATGATATGGCCCTTTAGAAAGCCATTGGTGGAGATATTATCTTACAGAAGCCCAACACAGCCCTTCCTTTCATCTACAGAGTGTTCTTTGCAGAAACAAGACACCGGCATGTTTTTTGCCCTAATAACTATGATGATACGGTTTAGCAAAATGCTCCACAGTGCTTCCTGTCCTATGGAGTCCCTGGTGTCTGCTGCCGGCGCGCCAGAGGACCTGAAAACACCTCTGAGCCCGCCCGTACACCAGGTGGGGTGGCTCTGTACATCTCCACACACACAAGCGGCACAATATGGACTCCTCAGCGCGGACCTGAGCAGGCTTCAAGTATCTGGGAGACTCAGATGTTTCCTCCACACCGTGGACGGTCTCTCCTCTGAGTGGATCTGAGCATGCTTCAGGTCTCTGTGTGTCTAAGATGTTTCCTCCACACCGTGGACGGTCTCTCCTCTGAGTGGATCTGAGCATTGCTTCAGGTCTCTGTGTGTGTCTAAGATGTTTCCTCCACCACACCGTGGACGGTCTCTCCTCTGAGTGGATCTGAGCATGCTTCAGGTCTCTGTGTGTCTAAGATGTTTCCTCCACACCGTGGACGGTCTCTCCTCTGAGTGGATCTGAGCATGCTTCAGGTCTCTGTGTGTCTAAGATGTTTCCTCCACACCGTGGACGGTCTCTCCTCTGAGTGGATCTGAGCATGCTTCAGGTCTCTGTGTGTCTAAGATGTTTCCTCCACACCGTGGACGGTCTCTCCTCTGCGTGGATCTGAGCAGGCCTCAGGTCTGTGATGTTTCCTCCACACTGTTGGATGTTTCCTACGTGTTTGTTTTGGATTGCTGATCAATACGCATATCAATGGTTTGTATTTGGAGCCGGGGAAACAATGGACATCAATGAGGAAAACATCAGTCCAGACTCTGTTTGTTTGTCTTTGGATTCTCTGCTCATCGACTCCGTGACTCCTTCAGGGGTGAAATCCTCCTCCCACAAAGCAAAACACCACAACAGCCTTTTCATTTGTTTTACATCTGGTGTTTTATTTGTTCATACCTTTTTGCTGGATGGCTCTGATGTCTCTGTGTAGGCAGCCTGCTGCACAGGGAGTGGGGGCTGCTGTCGGCTCTCCGCTAACCATTCGGCCCAGAGCCTCAATCATCTTTACAATAGGACATGTTGTGTGTCAGAAGAACGGCCACAGAATGTTTCATACATTCCTTTATGGGATTAAAGGTCAGCCGCCTCGCGGACGTGACCTTCCCCCAGACATTTGATCGATGGCTGCGTGCTCTGGGCCGGTCTCAGCCGGTTCAGAGGTGTTTACATGATAGGGTTCAGGAGTCAGCGCCCAGTCACAGCATCAGAGTCAGAGAGTCACATCAACCAGAGTCACAGCACCCAGAGACAGAGAGTCACAGCACCCAGAGCACCCAGAGAGACAAAGAGTCACAGAGTCACAGATCCCAGAGTCACAGTACCCAAAGTCACAGCACCCAGAGACCCAGAGTCACAGTACCCTGAGACTCAGAGTCACAGAGTCACAGCACAAGAGTCACAGAGTCACCAGCACCGAGAGTCACAGCAGCAAGAGACACCGTGTCAGAGTCACAGCACCCAGAGTCATAACACCCAGAGACAAAGAGTCACAGAGTCACAGAACCCAGAGTCACAGCACCAAAAGTCACAGCACCCAGAGACCCAGAGTCAGAGTACCCAGAGACTCAGAGGCACAGAGTCACCGCACAAGTGTCACAGAGTCACCAGCACTGAGAGTCACAGCAGCAAGAGACAACATGTCAGAGTCACAGCACCCAGAGTCACAGCACCCAGAGACGCAGAGTCAGAGTCACAGGACCCAGAGTCCCCGCACCCAGAGGCACAGAGTCAGAGAGTCAAAGCACCCAGAGACACAGAGTAAGAGAATCACAGCACCCAGTGTCACAGTCCCCAGAGTCACAGCACCAGAGTCAGAGCAGCCATTAAATCCTTGGAGGATTGTTCAGTGCCTTAGGAGCAGTGCATGCTAAACACGCTGTATGCTCTAATCAGGGCATTCCATACATTTACATAACAAGCAGAAAATAAAAAAAATGACTTAATTTAATGCATAAGCGATGACTGCTGCTGTTTGATTGCGAGCGGGGAAATGCGAAAAGGATAACAAACGCTCTTTACAGCAAGTTTCATTTGCTCTTTGGAAAATTAAATCCATCAGCATAGTGAGACAAAAACAGCTGCATGCTTATTTCCGTGTGTGCTGATGAATTCAACTCCCGCCCACCACCCCTTTAACTACAACCATTCATCCACAACAGCCACAAGGAGACACCTTAAAGGGGCGGGGAGGCAACTCATAATGAAACTCATGATATTCACCGTCGTTTCCATCCGCTGTTGGACCTAATAACTCTAGCTCTGTCAGAGGCAAACCCCCGTGGAAATAAAGAGATTCATCATCTTTTATACTCCACGCTCCCTGGTTCTCCCTGAGAACCAGGGAAGCATTTCAATTTCTCCTCTTGATGAGCTTCTACTCACGGGCAATTATCTCCACACAATAGATGGTTCCTTGGTGGACCATTGGGCGAGCGAACTCCCAGGCCGGGCGAGTGCTGAGAGAGAGAGAGAGAGAGAGAGAGAGAGAGAGAGAGAGAGAGAGAGAGAGAGAGAGAGAGAGAGAGAGAGAGAGAGAGAGAGAGAGAGAGAGAGAGAGAGAGAGGAGAGAGAGAGAGAGAGAGAGAGAGAGAGAGAGAGAGAGAGAGAGAGAGAGAGAGAGAGAGAGAGAGGGCGAGAGAGAGAGAGCGAGAGAGAGAGAGAAAGACAAAGAGAGAGAGGAAGATTGAACAGAGAAAACAGAAAACAAGATGGAGACTTTGGGATGTAAAAATGTGGACGTTTGGCCTCATTTAAATGAACGCACATAAAGCGCCTAAATTAGATGTAATATAATGTCTCTGTGGATTTGAACATCATAATGCGAGCGCTAACTGTATGACTCTTAATCTTTAATTAGACGTTAGTATAGATAACACTGGGAGGGAAATTACTGTATGTGTGTATAAGGAGCAGGAGACCGTTTAAGATCTGCCACGACTCGTTTTACTGAAAACACAATTAATATGTCGATGAAATTTAACTCATATTTAAACTGTGTATTGTTGACATGGTCCTCATTGCAAGGTGCCCTGCTGTGCTAGCATGATGTGCCACGCTATGTTGCGCTGATATGAGTCTGGCTGGGGGTATTGATGCAGTGCTAGCCCAATGTGAGCCCTGCTAGTTGAGTCTAAACGCGCTGCTGTCAGAGAGACTTTGCATGCTAGGCCGCCGGTCAACAGCTGTAAGCTCACCTTCAGACATAATGAGAGGCTGATCTGTAGCATAAACCAGCCCCCCCACACACACACACATATATAGACACACACACACACACACACACACACACACACACACACACACACACACACACACACACACACACACACACACACACACACACACACACACACACACACACACACACACACAAACTCAAATACACACAAACACACACACACACACACACTGTCTGGTAGAGGGGGGGGGCTCCTGGTTGAGGATGTCTGGGGCGAATCCGACCAATCAGAGACGCTGGCTTGCCGTCCTCAGAGCGCGTCTGTAATCACCTCGTTGTCTGCTCTCCAGTCGACTGGGCGAGGGAGTGGGGCTGATCATCCCTGCAGCGCTGTGCTGGACGGAGCTGAGCGCAGCGGGGGGTTCTGCTGTTCAGATCGGACGCTGGGCTAGAGCCACGCCCTGCGTCTGTCGCTGGGGTCCCAGAACGCTTTCTGCTCCTCACCCAAACGGGTTCTGATGCTGAGGAGGAAAACCGTCAACAAAGCGAGAGTAACAGTTTTAATTAAGGAAACTGAACAAATAGATGTGTTTAACCAATAACTCATCTCCCTCTATATAGATATAAGTCATAGAGAGTTAAATATGTGAATATATGTTTAACAAATAACTCATCTCTCTCTATATAGTTCATGTAGAGCAAAATATGTGTTTAAACAATAACTCATCTTTCTCGATATAGGTAATGTAGAGTTAAATGTTTAAACAATAACTCCTCTCTCTGGTCAACAATTGATGACCCTTATCCAGCAGAACGAACAAAAAACACAAACATACAAAGAAACACAACAAATACACACACACACACACACACAAGAAACGCATTACATAGACACCCACACATACACACACACACACACACACACACACACACACACACACACACACACACACACACACACACACACACACACACACACACACACACACACACACACACACACACACACACACACACAAACATAGCACATACAAACACACACACACACACACAAACATAGCACATACAAACACAGTAAAACACTCACATCAACACAAGCAACAATTACACAAACAGACCAAAACACACACAAAACACAGACAAACACAGACACACAAACACACAAACTCAACCAAAAAAAACACACACATACACACACACAAACACAAACACAAACACAGACGAAGCCACTTGAGTACGACAGAGGAAGCCTCCGCTGAGCTTCTAAAAGGCCATCCTTATTATTTATGCATCTCTGTCTGTTCCTGAAGCAGCAGCACAGGGAGATGCCCTGCTTTAAGGAGTGGCCCACTGTCTCCTAGCTGTCATTTAGGCCTCTCTTACCCCCCATGGGTGCGGCTTTCCCCTGACTGTGTGCAGACAGTCAGGCGCAGTTTGGCAGACGAGCGCCGCGACACAAAAACAACCCAGAGAAACACTCTGCTGGTGTGTCACCGACGTGCGACTAAACAAGAAAGGAAAGCAGCAAACAAGCGTCCGACACTGTAACCCGCGGCACTGTCATCTCCTCTTACAATATGTAGTTATTCCCACGACATTGCTTCTGATTTATTCACTGGAAGAAGTGTTCACTGGGAGACACGGCCACAGTCCTCAGGACAGAGGGGGACTGAGTCCCGGGGAATGGACCAGGAAACAGGACCTCCTGTGTGGGGGGGCGTCACTCTGACTCCTTTACGGTCTCTGACTCCATTACTGTCCCTGACTCCTTTACTGTCCCTGACTCCTTTACTGTCCCTGACTCCTTTACTGTGTCTCTTACTCCTTTACTGTCTCTGACTCCTTTACTGTCTGTGACTCCATTACTGTCTGTCTCCATTAGTGTCTCCGACTCCTTTACTGTCTCTGACTCCATTACTGTCCCTGACTCCTTTACTGTGTCTCTTACTCCTTTACTGTCTCTGACTCCTTTACTCTCTCTCTGACTCCTTTACTGTATGTGACTCCATTACTGTCTGTCTCCATTAGTGTCTCTGACTCCTTTACTGTGTCTGACTCATTTACTGTGTCTCTGACTCCTTTACTGTATCTCTGACTCATTTACTGTATCTCTGACTCATTTACTGTCTCTGACTCCTTTACTGTCTCTCTGACTCCTTTACTGTCTCTGACTCCTGTACTGTCTCTGACTCCTTTACTGTCTCTCTGACTCCTTTACTGCCTCTTTGACTCCTTTACTGTCTCTTTGACTCCTTTATTGTCTCCCTGACTCCTTTACTGTCTCTGACTCCTTTACTGTGTCTCTGACTCATTTACTTTGTCTCCGACTCCTTCGCTGTCTATCTGACTCCTTTGCTGTCTCGCTGACTGGCCGTCAGACTTGTGTAAGACCCCCCCCCTCCCCTCCCTCACTGTGACCACCAAGTCGTGTCCGTCCGTCTCTCGACTGTCAGAGAGCGAGGACGCCGGAGCAAGACGCCGGCCACGAAGTAAATACATCAGTCTGCGGGCAGAAGGGCCAGGGGTCGGGTTCACGTGAAGTCAACAGCGCTAACATGATGACGGTGATGGTGAAGAGACCTGAACCTCCCCCCACGAGGGAGAGGAACGCCGTCTGTATCAGGGACTCCGGAGGACAGACTCTGAGGCGATTAATAAATAAGAATGTATGAAGGCTGCGCTGGAGGGAGCGTGGTATCGCTAAGAGAGCCGGTACACCTGCATGGACTGTCAAGCACCACTAGGCTTTACTGATTTGGTTTAAGGAAAATTTAGCACAGGCCGCTGGGGATTTTACATCCAATTCCTTTTTTTTCTTCCCCTTCCTCATAATACAATAGAGCTATAGCTCGGAGTGAGGATGGGAAGCCCAATAAATCATCTACAGGTGGCCGGCGCATGTCACCGCTTTGTCAAATGAAAGAGTTTAGATTCTAAAGCTGCACACTTTAAATAAGCTGTCTGACCATTGAAGCTGAAACCGCTGAACCCTTTAGCCGTCCTCTAAACAGGGGAACGTCAGCGGGAACCCTCTTTCACCCCTGCAGCGGACCGTCTGGGAGCAACAATATGTATAACACATCCATATACATCCGTGTACATTCTTAGACACATCCATAAATGCATCCATATATATCCATACACATCCGTATATATCTGTATACATCCATACACATCCATATACATAGAGTCACATCCATACACATCCATATACATAGATTCACATCCATACACATCCATCCATATACACATCCATATACAGTACATCCGTATACATCCATAAACATCCATGTACACATCCATATACATCAGTATACATCCAAATACACATCCATACACACATCCATATACACATCCATATACATCCATACACACATCCATATACACATCCATATACATCCATACACACATCCATATACACATCCATATACACATCCATATACATCCATACACACATCCATATACACATCCATATACACATCCATATATATACATTCATATGGATCTTTATCCATCCATATACATCTGTATACATCCATACACATCCATACATTCATATACATCCGTGTACACATCCATATCTATCCATACACATTCAGATATATCCTTATACATCTGTATACATCCATACATATCCATTTAGGTCCGTATATATCTGAACACATCCGTACTCGTTCTGGCGGTCCTAAGGAGCCAAACCAGTGTTTCCTATGTTTGGCTTAACACAAAGAAACGGTCACACGGTCCACAACAATCTAGACCAACCACATCAGGAGAGGCAGATGATCCATCATTCATCTGTTTTACAACTGGTGAGTTGATCGATAATATCACGACGCTGTGCAGCATGTAGGTCACTGAAAACGTCCCCTGATGATGACATCAGCGGCCTGTGTTGCAGCAGCTGGCAGCTCGCCTGTTTAAGAGCCGGTTTATTCCAGACACGCGTCCATCTGTCTTTCTGTCCACTGTTTATCTGACCACTGGGAAGATTGATTTGGCCCCAGAGAATTAGACCCAAACTATTAAAATGAGGAGCCGGATAGGGCGAGAGAGAGAGAGAGAGAGAGAGAGAGAGAGAGAGAGAGAGAGAGGAGGAGAGAGAGAGGAGAGAGAGAGAGAGAGAGAGAGAGAGAGAGAGAGAGAGAGAGAGAGAGAGAGAGAGAGAGAGAGAGAGATGGATGGAGAGAGTGAGGGAGGCGATAGCCATAGGCAGCTCAAGGCACGTATTCCGCCCCCACCAATCCACTCTCTCTCCCTTCAAATGGGCCCTAATGATTTATAGATGTTTGCTTTAAAAAGTCATCGGCATTAATCCCATGGCTCATTAACCGTTTAATTAAAATTAAATTCTGTGTTAGGAGTTAAGCAGATTGAGAGTATTTCCTCCTGTTGGGAGGCTGTTGAATCACCTCATTTTAGGAAATTTTGTACGCTAGTCGTGTAGCAACAGCACATCTGACGTGAAGCAGGAAACATGAGGAGGGAAGCTAAGCCTGGGAACAGCATGGGGACCGCAGGTGTGGTTAAGAAACAAGGAGGAACAATAAATAAAGAGGACCTTACCCAAGCTTTCAAACTAGGATACTTTGAGGTTGTTTACTGTGCTTTTGTGGTAAATAAGTCCTTTCAATCTTTGGATATATTCTCCAAATCAAATGTAATGCATGAATACATATAAAACATTCTAATAGCTTGTGATAGCACAACGACTTACCATGCAAATAAAGGAATCATGAAGAACACACATTTACAATTACTTTGAACTACTTCAAAGGTGGTAGAAGCCTTTATTTGATATAGGCCATCAAAGTGACTACCAAAGTAATCACTAGAAAATAGCCCCGCCATCGCAACAGGAGATTCTCTGTTAGCAAGGTCACCACCACTGATGCATCATGGGTATGGTGGCTGGAGCGATAACCCATTCAGGAAGTTACACAGTTTGGCTTGATGCACACTTGACTTTGGAGCAGTCTTCTGGCAGAGGAAAATGACATCAGAAGCAACAAGGTCGCAGCACAGAAGGGTTTCAACGTGACCTTTAATGAAAGATGACCCCTGAATATTATTTTCTTTAGAAAAAACATCTTTCATCAACGATGGATCACATTGAACCTAATCCACTAAGCATAATATAAAGTCTGCCTGCTGATCACTGCACTTAACTTAAGGTTACTGCCTTTTCTTCCCTGTCTCCATGAGCCTCTGGGCTGAGATTGGGTAAGTGATTTGGTGAGGCACCAGGATCCACGACAGCAGCAGGAGGGCCAGGCCACAACGTTTGTCCTTTTCAAATCAAATATTAGTTTGAGGTTGCTGATTATTGATAATGTGTTTTCTACGTTCTGGGAGCCGGGGCATGCTAAAGTTATTCACATGAAGTATGTCCCTTCAGCACACTGTTTGCATTCGGCCGGTCACATCAGCGGCTTACTTTCCATTACGCCTCACAAGAGGGAGAGTCGTTTGGTTGTTTGTTTTTAAAATATCAAGCTAACCCCCGCGCCGCTGCCCCCCCCCCCCCCCCCCCCATGGTGGTCTCCAGGATGACTCATGCATTTGCAGCTGGCGTCCGGGGGGGCTCTCAGGGTGTAAAGTGTTCCCTCAGACCCAGAGCGGGTTGCTTCTTATTTCAGGCCTCATCCTGCCACTTCATCATCGCACTCAAACCGCTGCCTTCCCCTGGATTCTCAGCCTCCGGGAGTGATCTGTGGTTACCCACTAACCAGGGAGGTCTGCCGTGAATGCAGAGGAGCTGCTTAGCGGTCGGGTTGAACAGGGGTCGCCACACCACCTATTATTTATGCTTGGATCTATTTCTATTTCGTATTTGGCGAGTTCAATTCTTCTTGCAGCTGCTCAAATCCACGATGACGTGCGATTCACAGGAAGACCCTTTGAATGTAAGCCTCCTCAGAACCCGTCCTGTGGAGCTACACAGGGAGAGACAGGATGAGAGAGGTGAAAGAGATGGAGGGAGATAGAGGCAGAGAAGGTTAACAGAGGGATGGTGAATTCAGTATTAAGAGTATTTTTTAGAGATAATCATGGAGTGGTCATACTTATTGAAGAAATGACTCTCATCAGCCTTGACATTACTCATGGATGTGAGAACTAAAGTGACTCAGTCCTGCAGCCGTGCAGTTACAGTCTAATTAATAGACCACTGGCGCAGGTCTGCCGTAGCTCTCTGAGCGGGGCTATGTTACCCAATATGCGGCTCGCTGTTTGTTTCCACAAAGTGGGAGAGGAGGGGAGTGAAGCAGCAGTGATTGATCGGCTCGTTGGCGTAACACAAGCCCCTTTTCCACTGCAGGTTTTTGTAGCATTTAAAATAGCAACGCACAGACACACACACACACACACACACACACACACACACACACACACACACACACAGCGCAGCACTTTGCGGGCCGAGATGTGGTCTAGAAGTGCTGGGAAAGGAAAGAGGGTCGACCGGATTCATTGGCTGCAGAAGTACTTAGCTGGAGGTGTCTCCGGCAGCGTGTAAGCTGAGCTATTAGTCCAACGTTGGTCATCCCATCCCCTCCGCAAGATATCCTTTCATCAAAGAGCGCTACTTCCTGTCGTCTTAAAGGCAGTGTTCATGTTGCACGCCGTCTTCCAGTTGTTGTCTAGACTTAAGCTAATTAATTGTCTGACCAGTTTATAAGACTGGGAAACCCTCCGACAACATGCTCCGTAATCCGATGAGCAGACATGGCTTCAGCCCTCCGTTCATCCTCACAGAAAATACCACGGGATCCGTAGCTCACGAGAAATGTCTTCTGAGCTGTCTGTCTGTCTGTCTGTCTGTCTGTCTGTCTGTCTGTCTGTCTGTCTGTCTGTCTGTCTG
>OLKM01001413.1:77500-92500 GCA_900291075.1 Melanogrammus aeglefinus | reverse complement strand
CCACATCCCCAAACCTGGAGGAGCCGCTGTGACATTTAAATAATTCCCTCGCTGGTTCCTTTCATTCCGTCTGGGATCAGACAACTGGGATCCAAAGCCTGACAATAGGCGGGAGCGGGACGCGGCAGTCTGAGGGACGCGCTCGTTTCCAAGGTTATTATTTGTTGTTGTTTTCTTAGGATTCTTCTTAGAAACACCTTTGTGCCGTTTGCACTGAGAGAAAAGCAAATATTTTGTGGGTAAAGTTTCCTCGGTGATAAACAGAGGAAGGGAACAGCAGAACCAATGATGCGTTTGAGTGGCAGCCTTTTTTTTTTTTAATATTTTTTTTTGCATTTGTCTCCAAACAGATGCATAGCTGTCATTCACGGCCCCATTGAAGATTGCTATCAAATGTAATCGCTTCAAAGGCTATTCCCATGGACACCTTCCACAAAGCAGCTTGTGCACGTGTCTGTCAAAGGCTGCTGCAGAGGGCCATCGAGCAAAAGCTTCAAATGTACAAATGTAAATATAGAAGGGGCATGACATTGTGATTCACATCAGGCAGCCAGCTACTCAGTGTGCAGCATTTTCATTACGCTGTTCCGGTATTTTTTATGTTCACTCCAGTCCAACTCCATCATTAAAGGCTTTTTTCTTTGAACAAGGAAAGAGAAGAGCGGTATTACTTGCAGGGTCTCGCTTAAAAACACAGACAAAATCAAATCACCCGTAATCAGAAGTTAAGCTTGTTAAAATGAAATCCAATAAACAAACAAACAAAAGTAAACTTACACAATCTCAAAGGTGTAGAGCGTAGAATAAAGGGACATGTAGTGGAACAGACTCGGCAGAAATCGAGTATAATATTACTAAGTATGTTTTTTAATTAATGATAATAATCCCATGAAGAGTGGAGAAGTGTTGTCTCGTCATTATCGTAGAACAAGCCTTTCTGCTGCAGCACCAGATTGAACCCCTGGATGAAGGAGCACGTTGACACCTGGCTCCTCGCTGTGGCTGAAGAACACGAGGTCATTGGAAGGGGTTCAGGTCGAGGAAGAGGGGCGGCGCGCGGGGGGGGGGGGGGGGGGTTCAGTTGGTTTAAACCTGCGTCCTGCGGCCAGGTAACCCTACACAGCGCACCTTTCACCTGAGGAGCTTTCTGATCACTTGGCTTTGATTACTAATTCATTGAATAATGACTCAATTTGAAGGTAGTATAAAAGAGATTAGTTTGTGAGAGCAACTTTCTCAATCCACTGGATTGAAGACCACTATTTCCGTTCAGCTTCGGTTCTCACCTCCCCCTAAGCTCCCCACGTGAGGGAGTGGGGGATCCATCAGACCTGACCCCCGGTTCCCCGGTTGGTCATATGGGGAAACAACAGCTCATTGTTAATATTGATTATCAATAGCCCCCCTTCATCCCTCTAAGCATTACATCAGTTAATCACCTCCTCCGCCCTCCCCCAGGGGGCCCGCGGGGGCCCGCGGGAATGCTGTCTGGACCCGCGTGTTGAGCTCTGGGTTCACGCGGCCGTGGGACGGCGACAACGTGTATAACACGAGAGTGAAAAGGAGACACAGCGGCGTGAGAAACAAACGCGCTCTGAGCCTGTGGACCAGCCAATAGGGGCGCGCGCCCAGCGCTCACGCCCCTACCCACACGCACACGCAGTCAGATGCCGAGTGGTCTCGACACTCGGATCTGACGTGTTGACACAGAGGTGCAATAATAGGACGCGATCCGAGGTCTCAGCGCTGGATGAAGCTGTCCACACGGAGGCGTCTTGAAGGCACGCTGGGTTGCTAACAGAATTGGCTCACAAATGCTTACCTTTAAAGACTCAACAAACACTCATTCATTCCTGGGACAGCACACACACACACACACACACACACACACACACACACACACACACACACACACACACACACACACACACACACACACACACACACACACACACAACACACACACACACACACACACACACACACACACACACACACACACACACACACACGCACACACACACACATCAGACACACACACAGCAAAGAACAGCAAACACAATCCTATGCCGGTTTAAACACAAACAGACCAACAAAGACATGGAGCCACAACGATTTGACAAAGCTATTTCTCATAGCATGTCCCCCGTCAACGTTCCCTTCTGTCGATGCGGCAGAAGGGTGTTGAGGTGGGCTCTAAATAATGGGAGGTAGAGATGAGATTCCCCCCTCTGGGTCCACGGCGGACCACGTCCCTGGATCACTGTATATTGCAAAACATTTGCTCTGTCTTAAATATTTGTGTCTAGCTGTGCAATATCAGCCACAGTAATTGTGCCAGGATTACTATTGATCCTCATTTCCATTTCAATTTAAATTCCTGGAGATATGTTATAAATATTTATCGCTCGCTCCTGCTGGGATTGCATGTCCTTCTACTGCCGCATCGACAGAAGGGACCATTGACGGGGGACATGCTATGAGAAATAGCTTTGTCAAATCGTTGTGTCTCCATGTCTTTGTTGGTCTGTTTGTGTTAAAAATGGCATAGGATTGTGTTTGCTGTTCTTTGCTGCGTGTGTGTTGATGTGTGTGTGTGTGTGTGTGTGTGTGTGTGTGTGTGTGTGTGTGTGTGTGTGTGTGTGTGTGTGTGTGTGTGTGTGTGTGTGTGTGTTGTGTGTGTGGTGTGTGTGTGTGTGTGTGTGTGTGTGTGTGTGTGTGTGTGTGTGCATACATGTTTGCATGAATCCGTGTGTGTATTTGTGAGAAATCAAGTCTTTGTGTGAGAGCGTGTGTTTGTGTCTTTGTGTCTGTGTGTACCTTTATGTGTGTGCATGCTAGCTAGGGTCCATGGACTAATACAAATGAACCTGCAAAGGTGGAAGACATAAAAGATAATCACAACCACAAGGGCGAGCTGCAACCATCAGCCTGACTTTACAGGAGACGCCACTGCTCCGGAAGGACCACGGCGGGTAATGATCACCGTAAAGGGTACGTCCGCTCACAGCACTCATCACTCACCGCACAGAAAATGAAACCTCATCCGGGAGATAAGGTGTGCTGGTGTTTGCCATAGGATGGTGATATGATGTGTTGCTGGGGGAGGAAGGCAGGGCTGGTGGGTGACTCTGTGCTGGGGGTGGGGGAGCTGTGGCGGTCTTTCCATAGAGGCATAGGCCGCGGCCGCTTGAGGCCCCCATAGTAGGGGGGCCCCCAACCATCCTTACAAAAAAAAGATTTTTTTTATTTTTTTTTATTCACAAACAGAGATGACGCAAGACGAGTCGACACGCGAAAATACAATTAAGGGTTAGGAAAAGGCTTAGGAAACACAGTTACCCAAGCGGCTGAAATAAAATAAAAAAGCTGAAAGACGCCGGTAAGTATTTTGCAACGCTGCCAAAGACGACACACTTTTTACGGCTACCGTTGGGGATACAGACAGGAACAACAACGTCCAAAGCGTTGAACATGCCGCTACCACAGCAGCAGCAGCAGCTAGCTGTGAGAAGACGTCAATAAGTAGGACTCTGCGCCAGAAGCATGTGGTGTGGAGAACAATCTATCTTTTCTCTCTTGCTATCACTCACACACACAAAGTAAATTATTTATCTTGGCAATTTTTGTGTATATGGCTGTTTGTGATGTTTTGCTAAGTAGGCTATATGACTGTTCTGGGGGTTTACCCTAACTACTTGCTGGTTATATCGATATTGATTTGATCTTAAAAAAAAATTCCTGGCATTTTGGCAAAGAGGTGCTATCTGAAACCTTATTCTCTTTTAGGTATGTGACTATTAGTTTGTGTATTGCTACACTTTGTGTGTTCCCTGCTTTTGCAGGGTTTAAAGTGGACAGTGTTTTTTCTCATCTCCAACCTTTACTTCCACGCAGATTAGCCGTTCTCTTTTAAAGATTGGGCGAGATGGGCCCATGGACATATTATAGAATGGACACTGGATTCCAAAATGGCGCCGGTTCATTCCTATGTAAACTGCTCAATGGCGCAGGGCAACATCAAGGAGAGATATGCTTCCACATCACAGGAGCCTAGCCACGCCCTAGTTCATGACGTACCGGATGCAGAAATATTCTTGTTTTTTAGCATTGTTAGCATTGTAGCATCATAAGCGAGAGGTCTGTTTACCGACCATGGAAGTATAAATTACTAACCTCCCCGATAATCCTCTATATGTTTAACAATTATTATTTTAGATTAATTTGCCCCTTTTCGACTTTTTGAGATAAACACTTTGTCTATACCCTTTTATATTCTAAAATACCACTTGTTTTTTTAAATATATTTCTGTTTCTGAAACAAGAATCAAATGCCCAATGCACAGGCCCATCAGCTGGTGTGCCCAGGAAATGTTAATAATGTAAAACATTACAGCTTTCCAGAAATAATAAAGTATGTCTACAGTTGATGTTTGCGAGCCACCTTAATCCTTTTTTCTTATATTTATATTTTAGCTATTGCAAATAAAATGGAACAGACAAGAGCTGGAGTGCCAGGGCAACCCCCTATTGAAAGTAAGTATTTAGCTTGTCTAAGGACAATATATTCACCGAATATCATCTTGTATTGTCCGTGTGTTCCCTAATATGAACAAAGTATTAGAATTACATGTTTACTGAATTCATGACATAAGCTAATTACTGTATGCATAGGATATATTAAGCTCTATTCGTCTATATGTTAACAGTTCAGTTGGAAAACAATCAATAACAAACAATTTGTGCTACATTTTCCCCTCACTCTGTATTTACATGTATGGTAATCTATGTGTTGGAATCTTTAGGGCCAGAAATGTGGACTATCGGGGACAGCTACGTCCGCCATGGAGAGAAGAGAGCCAGGGAAACCTGTGGCCCCCTCCTTGGCCTGGAGGCCAGAGTCAGTTGGTTGGGCTTGAGTGGACTGAGATGGAAGAGCCTCATCCCTTTCTTCCTACAGTCCTTGAGAGGAAGAACAGCCCTGGATGTCCTGCTCATCAACTGTGGTGGCAACCACCTCGGACGCCTGGAGGCAGTTGAGGTTGCTGCTGCCATGAAACAGGACCTGCAGTACCTGCACCAGCAGTTCCCAGCGATGCTGATTGTGTACCCCAACATCAACGAGAGACGCCGGTGGAGGGCTGACCATCCGGGGAAGCTAAATCACGCTAGGAAATGGGTGAACAGTGTGATGAATGCATTTGTGTACAGCTAGGAGACCACATCTTAGAGCATCCTGGGATGCGGTTTAACTACTGTGGTTTATACCTAAAAAACAAGGTTAATTTCACCTATAGGGAAAATTACATTTTTGTAAAAAAAGCATTTCACATTCTCTTGAAGCGATAATCCAGAGTTGGTGAAACTGACACTTTCAGCGCCAATACGATCAGCCTTCTCCCACTCTGAATTGTAATTTCAACTGTGTTTTCAATACTGTAAAATATAATCCAGGTCCTTAATCTTTATTTAATGTTGCTCTTCTCTGCATATTTTATAAATCAGTAATTAAAACCTTTTTTGCTAATCATTTGTGTTTATCACACAAGTGTTCTGTTAAAATTGGGGGTGGGAGGATTTTTGTTATAAAAGCTTTCTTATTGTAACACTTTTTGTTCAAGTCCTATTTCTCACACATGCAGCCATTTGGACCCCATTTTATGATAGCTGATAACCGAGGTAGACACTGTAATACTATAATCAAGAGGACACACAGGCAGTTCAAATAAAAATAGATATTACTTTATTGATCTTTGAACTTTATAAACATGAAAGATTGCTCCATAGAACACCAACAACATAGTAAATGTATGTAGGCCTAGAAAAAATACAGTTCAATGTTATTGCTTAAGAAACAGATTCTTTCAAACTAGCTATTTACGAAAAATGCAATCAACAACTTATGTACAATTAAATGGTAACATATTAACCAGCAACAAAGTTGAAGCGGCCTTCACACATTAATAATTGTGATACATCAACAACATTGTTTACTGTCATACATAGCTAAACAAGCAAATTAAAAATTAAATACCAATGCTACTGAAATGTTAGACGATTAACAATCATATACAATTATACCTTAATGCACCTCTTTTTGTCTTTGGATCTTTTGAGTAAATGGACCAATATATGGTGAATCGCAATGATCGCAAGCAGAGGAACGTCAGAGTTATTGAAGAGCAGCTGAACTAGTCTAAAAATCGGACACGAGACGTTAACGGAGCCCTGCACTAGGCCCTCTCGAATTCCGGGTCGAAACAACATTTGTTTCACTACGACCCCTTTCAGCTGCCCACCCCTCCTTCTCCAGCAAAAAATAATAACATAAAACGGCTAATAAAACGCTTGAGGTGGCGTTTTGAAAAGAAAAAAGTTTAGTACATGGCATAAAGATAATTATGAGCCTTGGATTGATATCCAAACATTTATTGCGGAGACACATACCTGTTCCCCACTTGTAGTGAACGGAGATATCTACTTCTGGGCTCTATGAATCGAGGGACCCGTCCAGAGCCCGCTTAAACAGCTGCAATACCAGGCTTGGCCGCTGATTACTGGTGGATTGCGGAAGTACGCATTGTTCCTGGGGGCTTGGATGGGCCCCATACATATATTCTCCTGAGGCCCCCAATTTTCTTTAACCGCCCCTGTGGGGGAGGGGAGGCAGGGCTGGTGGTTGCCCCTTTGCTGGTGTTTGTGGGTGCCGGTGCTCCTGGTACACATGGCTCTTTAAAGCTGCCACCTCTCAGGGACCCAGCAGGCCGTGTCGGAGCCATTAAGGCGATACGGAAACAGCTCCCGCTCTCGTTGTGCTTACTTACCGCCAGTGACAACCAGCCCGTCCCGTAGCCCCGGGCCGGAGACAGGCTGAGCTGCACCGTGGACCAGGGCTGGGATAAGGAACTGTGGAAATATCAGAGGTTATGGAAATTCGAATGTCGCAATTCAATATTAAATGGCCGATAAAGAGAATGTTTGTACCAGACAACGTATAATATACACATATAGTTGTGATGCTATTCGAAAAACACATCAGCGTACAACATATATTTAAAATAATAACAGACTATGAAATCTGCCGTTTGGAAAACACTGACGTGATTCTCCCACATTGATCTTAACTTTGTCTCGTAGTTTGCCACCTTGAACTTCCGGTGGCGCCAGGTGTTGGGAGGCCTGGATTACGGCTCTGGGTCAGATGCGATGCCCTGTTAGCTCCTGAGAGCGGGACAGCGTGCCAGAGCATTGTTCTCCTCACTGAGATGAAAGGCCGGCGAGCTAATGAACATCTGCCAGCCGGCACACGACCAGACAGACAGACACCGCAAAAAAAAAAACGAATTGACCAATGGCGGAGAGCAGCTGGCCCGATCGGGGGGGGGTTTGATGTAAATGTGGAGTGAGAGCCCACCGCGGCGCAGCTGTAACGTTCTGAGGGTCTGAGATCGTCAGTCTGCGCGCACAGAGCTCCTCTCATCTGGGATTCGAAATGCCAAAGTTCATCAACTTAACCTCAGAAGTCCTCTAATGAGACGCTCATACAGATGACAGCGTCTTGGCTGGAGATGTGGTTTGAAAAATATATGAACGGCCAATCAAGACTTTTTCTGGAACATGGCAGAAGATGGAAGCCTCGTTCTGATCCCAACCTTTGATGCCCGTCAGCGTTCCTCTGCAGCTACCGGGCTGCTTCCCTTTCACACACTTGAAAGGGAAGGTTGTTGTTATTCCGGCACAGACCCTCCACGTGTTTCATACCAAATGTAAAATGTCTGCAGGCGGATACATATATATTCAGGGGAATCTCCAACGCATAGAGACAGTAATGGCTTTGACTTAAGAATGATCATCTCTCGATGTAATGATAAATCCCTTTCCGTCCTATTAAGTAGCCCGCTTGCTTACAGCATCCGGATACTCTCCGCATGGCTGCTGGATCATTAACATAATGCAATCATTTCCGCTCCTGGGGTGTAATTGCATTGCTCAGACCACCATGGCCGGGCCAACGGTCCCCCTCTAACTGTGGTGTCAGAACACAAAACACATCAAACCAGCTGGAGGAATGGGGCCTCGGCCACCGCCTTAATTAGGCTGCTGATACTTCCCAACTCTCAATTAATTTGTCAGAGTGGCTTATCTTTCATTTCATTCTCCTCCGCCCTCCTCCACCTTCTCCCCGCCGTTTGCACGCAGTGAACATCACCGAGGGACCATGCAGGCTCTCTCCCCTATGCAGTCTCTCCTTGCCTCTCTTAGCTCTTTCTGCTCCAGGCCTGATTCAGGGGCAGCGGACGAGTTACCGTCGCCCTCATGAAGAGACACAAAACAGGACGGAGCCAATGAGAGCTGGACTGACCATCATTCTGATGGTCTTGATGGTTTTATTTCAACCTGTAGTTCACAGTAGAGTTGCAGCTTCGCGTGTGTCCTCCACATCACAACGTGCCCGCTGTGCTGTGCAACCAGTTCATTCTCGTTCATTGTCTGTGTTCATCAATGTTCACCTTTCTTCATTCCGATCTTTTTGCAATCAATTCCATTTTGAATAAACAAACAGCGTAGTTACATGCTTAATGCATTATTTATTAGATCATTCTTAACAGATTTCTGTAGTTCAAACGACTCTGAATTGTGTTTGATAATGTCAGATATAACAGGCCCTGTATTAAAAAAATGTTCTGTTGAAATCGGGCTTGGGCTCAGAAGTATAGTTGATGTGTCGGGCTGAGCCGGGGTCGGACAGAACGTGCACAGACTGGGTCCGGGTCGGGCTTGATATCCTGGGCCTGATCTAAGCTCTAGTTCAGGCGAGAAAAGATGCAATCAAAATATGCTTCCTTTGTGTTTTTTCAGGAGGAGGTGATTAAAGGGATGTGATGCTTAGAGGGGGCTATTGATTATCCATATCAACAATGAGCTAATCGATTCCCCATATGACCAACGGGGGAACCAGGGGTCAGATCTGATGGATCCCCCCGCCCCCCGTGCGTAACAGAGATAGTGGTCTTTAATTCAGTTGATTGAGAAAGGTGCTACCACAATTCTCTCTTTTAAACTACCTCCAAATTAAGTAATTATTAAATTAATTATTAATCAAAGACAAGTGATCTGAAAGCATTTCAGGTGAATGGTGCGCTGAGCCAGGTGTCAATGTGTTCCTTCATTCAATTGTTTAATCCGTAAAACTATAAGTCATAGCGTAAAGAAAACATTAACAACATTAATTCTGAGATTTTACATTTAAATCTTCATAATTATAAGCTTTAGTCTGAAGAAGAAATTAATTGCATAATTACATTACATAATTTGAACACAGCAAAATGTGCGATTAATTAGATCATTGTTTTAAAACCAGCAGCAGCTTAATCATAATAAAAGGAAGCTTCAGAAGGGATAGTTGAGCTCCTCCAAACAGCTCTCAGCTCACAACCCATGAAGAAGAAGAACGGAGAACGGGTTTCATGGAGCCACGTTGGGTCAGTAGAGACATTGGAACGTCCTCTCTCCGTTGTTCTCCTGCGTTCTCCTCTGTTCTTCTGCGTTCTCCGGTGTTCTCTGATGTTCTGCGTTCTCCAGTGTTCTCCTGTGTTCTCCGGTGTTCTCCGTGTTCTCCGGTGTTCTCCGGTGTTCTCCGGTGTTCTCTATTCTCCGTGTTCTCCTGTGTTCTCAGGTGTTCTCCTCTATTCTCTGTGTTCTCCAGTGTTCTCCTGTGTTCTCCTGTGTTCTTCTGTGTTCTCCGGTGTTCTCCGGTGTTCTCCGGTGTTCTCCGGTGTTCTCCGGTGTTCTCTATTCTCCGTGTTCTCCTGTGTAAACAGGGCTCAGCCCCTGGGAGAGAGGGGATCTTGGAGGAATGGTTCAGAGATTCTCTCTCCTCTGCCCCGGGGGTCCCGGCTGGCCAGCAGGAAGCTGAGACTCCCCAGAATAAAAGCACTGGCTCTCAGTCAACTCTGTGTGTGTGTTCTTCTGCATGCAGGTGTGTATGTCTTTGTGTCTCTGCACGTTGGTGTGTGTGTCTGCGTGTGTGTGCACGTGGGTCTGTGTCTGTGTGTTTGTGTGCCTGTGCCCGCGGGTCTGTGTGTATATGTGTGTGTCCGTGTCTGTGTGTATATGTGCCCGTGTATGCGGTGTCTGTGCCTGTGTATTTGTCTGTGCCTGTGTGTTTGTGTGTGTGTGTGTGTGTGTGTGTGTGTGTGTGTGTGTGTGTGTGTGTGTGTGTGTGTGTGTGTGTGTGTGTGTGTGTGTGTGTGTGTGTGTGTGTGTGTGTGTGTGTGTGTGTGTGTGTGTGTGTGTGTGTGTGTGTGTGTGTGTGTGTGTGTGTGTGTGTGTGTGTGTGTGTGTGTGTGAGTGTGTGTGTGTGTGTGTGTGAGTGTGTACCTTGGAGCATATGTGTGACGGTGGATGCGTGGGCGGACAGGGTTGTCGGTGTGCTGGCGTGTGGAGCTCCGCTTGTGTCCCTATGAGGCAGTGCTCTGTTCGGGGGTAATTGGCCTGAACAGCCAGGACGCGCGTCTTGGATGGCATGGTTATCACCTGTACTCCTCCAAACCTTCCCCTGCGTTGGGGAGACCAAAGCAGGATCTCCTAGTCCATTAACCAGGGCCAGCCCGGCTAAGCCATGCTCCGGACCCAGCGGACGACCGGCTTAGCCCGCTGAGAGCCTGAGGAGTCCAGGGTCGCTCCTTTGGCTGGAGGGATCCAGGGAGAGGCTGACGTCACCGCAGCCCCTCCTGGAGGAGCCCTCCCCTCTCTGCTGCCGGGGAGCGCGGCCAGTGTGTCACTGCTAACGAGACGACGGTAGTGCGTCTACTGCGTGGCGGTAGGCCCCCAAAACTGTGACATAAGGTTCTGCTCAACAAGTGTGTGTGTGTGTGTGTGTGATAATCTTTGCATTTGTGTGTTTGTTTGTGTGTGTGTGTGTGTGTGTGTGTGTGTGTGTGTGTGTGTGTGTGTGTGTGTGTGTGTGTGTGTGTGTGTGTGTGTGTGTGTTGTGTGTGTGGTGTGTGTGTGTGTGTGTGTGTTGTGTGTGTGTGTGCGTGTGTGTGTGTGTGTGAGAAAACGCACATTATTTATTGTTTGCCTTTTACTTGCATCATACATGAGTAACAATGAGTGAATGAATTAATGAAAAGTGTGTGTGTGTGTGTGTGTGTGTGTGTGTGTGTGTGTGTGTGTGTGTGTGTGTGGTGTGTGTGTGTGTGTGTGTGTGTGTGTGTGTGTGTGTGTGTGGGGGAGGGGAGGGGGGGGTGTGTGTGTGTGTGTGTGTGTGTGTTGTGCTGGCAGACACATGCTGTGTGCGCATGTGTCAAGTGTCTTTGTGTGTACGTGTTTGAACGATTTTCTGCGTGTGGGATTTAGTGTGTGAAAGATTGTGTGCCTGTGATTATGTGATAGTGTCATGGTCTGCCCCTGGTTTTCCTGCCTGCCACCCTGATCTCCCCTAATTAACCCAGCCACCTTCACTTCTGCTCCCCCTATAACAGTCCTCTCCTTCCACTCAGTCCTTGCCAGATCTCTCTTGTTTCATTCAGAGCTTTCATGCAATTCCCGATTGACTTTGTCTACTCCACTCACCTCCTGCCTGCCGTCCAGTCCCTGTTGGTCTGTCTGCTCCTCTGTCCACGTCTCCTGATCCATCTGCCTGACTTCCTCTTATCGACCCTTTGTCTGCCTGACCTCCTGCCCGACGTCGAGTCTCTGTCGGTCTCTCTGCTCTCCAGTTCCCGACTCCCGATCTGCTCTTCTGCCCTCCCGTTGCCGACTCCTCGCCTGCTGACCCACCGACGATTCCCTGCCCATCTGTTGGTGACTTTACTGTCTGCTCTCTGCCTGCCCGATCCTGTACCAGAATAAATCCTTGAAACTGCCTAACCTCCCCGTTACAGCACAATCTGGCCAAGAATGGACCCAGCCCAGATGGACGACCGCATCTCCCAGGTGGAGAACGCGCTGCAGCAAGTGATGGCCACTACCAGGGCCGCCACAGCTCAGGGAAAGCAAGAACTGGCACAAGCCCGCCAGGAATTGGTGAACGTCCAGGCCGGCGCCACCGCTCCACATCCTGCTCCAGCAGCGGCCGAAACTCCCGCCCCTCTGCCCCGTGAGAATCTTCGGAACCGGTCCTCTGGGAGCCGAGGCCGGACGAGAATTGTTGGCCCTGTCCTAGGGAAGCCGTTCTGTCTCGGACTACGTTTTTGAGTTCCGTCCCAGGACCCCCATGTGTGATTGGAACCGCCCTCCGTGATGTCTTCCTACAAGGGCTGGCTGGGTACATCAAAGAGGAGCTTGTTGCCCACGACCAGCCATCTTCACTGGAAGCCCTGATCGAGCTCGCTACACGCCTCGACCTCTGAATCCATGCTCGCAGGAGGGAGAGACGTTCTGAAGTCCCGCCACGGAGCCCTTCTCGCCCTTGGTCCCCAGTAATCCCCACCTCCCTTCGGTTGACCCCAACGACTCCCTTTATGGAATCCGGAGCGCATGCAGGTGGGCCACACCCATCTTTCCCCGGAAGAGTAGAGAAGAGGGAGGCAGAATCTCTGTTTGTACTGCGGCCAGCCAGGACACTTCGCCTGCTAAAAGCCAGAGTTCACCAGTAACCAGAGGCATACTGGTGAGCTCTGTCACAGACTTTGCCTCTCCCACAAGACCCATTCTCTCCGGTGAGCTCCTGTTGCCTTCAAGTTCCTATCCCATTACCGCCCTCGTCAACTCAGGGGCCAACGAGAGCATCATGGATCGGTCCCTTGCCCTTCGGCTGGGACTCCACCCTGAGAAAGTACCGTCGCTGATCTCTGCCAGAGCCCTGGATGGACACGTGTTGGGGAGGGTAACTTCCCGAACCAATCCTGTGCACATGCTCATACCGGGGGGTCACAGGGAGACCATCTGGTTCATGCTTCTGCCTACCCAGCCGACCTGTCATCCTGGGTCACTCCTGGCTTCGTAGGCGCAATATTGACTGGTCTAACCCCAATATTGACTAACTGTTCCATCCGGGAGTGGGGAGTGACCTGTCTGCATTCCTGCCTTAAGACGCAATCACCGTCGCCTTCCCCCCTCGCTCCTGCTCCTGCCTCAGATATCTCCGGGGTCCCTGCAGTCTACCATGAAATGAGGGATGTCTTCAATAAGGCTAAGGCTACCTCCCTGCCTCATCATCCCTAAGATTGTGCTATTGATCTCCTTCCCGGAACTTCAACCCCAAAGGGACGTTTGTACTCCCTCTCCGCCCCCGAGCGACAAGCCATGGAGGAGTACATCCTGTCCTGCTCAGCAGTAGGGATCATCCAACCCTCTTCGTCACCCGCTGGGCCAGGTTTCTTCTTTGTGGGCAAGAAAGACAATTCCCTAAAGCCCTGCATCGATTACCGAGGTCTGAACGACATCACAGCAAATAACCGTTACCCCCTTCCACTACTCTCCTCTGGCTTCGAGATGCTACAGGGGGCAACAGTGTTCTCCAAGCTCAACCTTAGAAATGCTTACCATCTGGATCGCATCCGAGAAGGAGACGAGAGGAAGACGGCCTTCAACACCCTTACTGGTTATTACGAGAACCTGGTGATACCCTTCGGTTTGACCAACGCCCCGGCAGTCTTCCAAACGCTCGTCAATGACCTTCTGCGGGACATGTTAAATAAGTTTTCCTTCGTCTATCTGGACGACATCCCGCTCTTCTCCCGTGACCTTGAGGAACACGTCAACCACGTCCGGTCGGTTCTCCGCCGCCTCCTAGACAACTCCCTGTACGTCAAGGCGGAGAAGTGCGAGTTCCATGCCCCCTCCGTCTCCTTCCTGGGATACATCATTGCAAAGGACAACCTGCAGATGGATCCTGCCAAGGTCTCTGCTGTCACCACCCGGGTCCCCCCGGAAATCCGCAAGCAGCTGTAGCGTTTCTTGGGGTTCGCCAACTTCTACTGGCGCTTCATCAGAGGCTTCAGCACCATTGAGTCCCCCCTCTCGGCCCTCACCTCACCCAATGTCCCCTTCCGTTGGTCTAACGAGGCACAAAACTCCTTCGAGACCCTCAAGACCCGCTTCACCACTGCCCCCATCCTTCAGATCACCGAACCCGACCGGTAGTTCATTATGGATTCGGACGCATCCGGTGTGGGTGTAGGGGCGATCCTCTCCCTGCGTTCTTCCACCGACCAGAAAATCCAGGCCCTTCACCTTTTTCTCTCGCCGTCTAACCCCCTCAGAGAGAAACTACGACATTGCCAACAGGGGGCTTCTGGCAGTGAAGCTGGTCTTGGAGGGGTGGAGGTACTGGCTAGAAGGAACCAATGTTCTGTTTTTGGTCTGGACCGATCACCGGAACCTAGAGTCTATCCGGTCCGCCAAGAGGTTGAACTCCAGACAGGTCCGCTGGTCACTGTTCTTTGACCGGTTCAACTTCACCTTGTCCTATCTACTCGGTTCTCGTAACCTAAAACCGGATGCTCTCTCCAGCAGTTCCCAGAGTGTCCCGATGAGATGGTCAAGCCTTCCATCATCGTCCCAGCCTCCTGCCTCATCGCTTCCATTACCTGGGAGATAGAGGAGAAGGTATGAACCGCCACTTTGAACCAGCCAGGTCCAAGTTCCTGTCACCCTGATCGCCTGTTTGCCCCGTCACACCTCCGTTCTGACGTGCTCCAGTTGGGCCATGCTTCCCGGCTCAGCTGCCATCCCAGCATCCAGTGGACCCGGGACTTCGTGCGACGGCGCTTCTAGTGGCCGTCACTGGAAGAGGATGTCTGGGGCTTCGTCAATGCCTGTCCTGTTTGTAACCAGAATAAGACCTCTCACCGCCCACCTGCCGGCTTCCTGCACCCCTTGCCCATCCCCCATCGTCCCTGGTCGTATATCTCTCTGGACTTTGTGACTGGTTTGCCTGCATCCAAGGGCCACGCTGTCATCCTCACCATCGTAGATCAATTTAGTAAGTTGGCCGATTTCATCCCCCTTACTAAACTTCCACCTGCTAGGAAGACTGCAGAACTGCTCCTC
>OLKM01001413.1:57500-72500 GCA_900291075.1 Melanogrammus aeglefinus | reverse complement strand
CTCAGAGAGGGACCTTGTGGAATCGCTACAAATCCATGGCCAATCAAAATGTTGAGTTTTGGGGTAAACTGGGTGGGGGTAACGTCTGAACGACAAGAACGCGGGGATACAGTTCATATGAAATATATTTATTCATGTATATATATATGTCTGTATTAATCGCTGTCATGTGGGACCTTTTTTGAGGTATCTCAAAAGGTATCTGAAACTCTAGAAAATAGTTACAGACTAGATTGGTTTATAATCAAGGCATATCTAAAGTGTATAAATGTACTTCTAGAAGTCTATTGCACCAGCGCAGTGTGTTGACGCTGCCTCCCGCCCAGTCTTGTGCTTCCACATGTATGTTGAATCCTGGTCGTGTTCGACATGGAACGGAACAGACCAGAGAGCGGTTGTCCTTCAGCAGCGAGTCATTCCTCAGACTGGCCCAGTGTTGAGAGGGAAACGAGTCCAGCAGCAGATATTCCCATCCATATACTTTTTTTTCCTCCTTCCCCCTTGTGTGTTAGCCAAGCCCAACTGGAGCGAGGTGCTCGGGTGAGCGGCCGCCATCCGTTGGGTTCCAGAGCAGGTTAAAGCCAGTGCTAATGATCTGTGCTTTCTGTTTGTCTGGGGGTTAATTGCGGTGCCAGCGGTAATGGCTGCTCTGCTAGATTTATTGGTGAGCAACAGCAATTCAAAGTGAAGAGGGATGGTGGATGGTGTGAGAATGACATTTAATAAAAAATAAAATCATTACATTTAATATGAAAGACTAAAGAAAGGCTTTAGGTTGAGGCCATTGAAGGTGTTTCTTATTCTGAATACATTTATGGGCATGCAGCTTTAATCAATCTAAGGTCAGATGTGCGCTGCTGATTGTTATTTAACGGCGCGACAGCAACGTTGTGATGGATAAATGGCGTAAGAATGACGGCCCTCGGGCAACGCACCCTTCACCATCCTCTAGTCGCTGTCGCTGGCATTCTGACGCCGCAATTCCACGTCACGCTTTGAAAAATGAGCCCCGCCGAGGCGCGTATTTCTGCGGTGAGATTGCACTTCATAACGGGGAACGGGGCATCGGGGATCACTCCCACGGTGGGGTTATGGATTTTCCAGTACATCACTGATAGATTGCACTAATATAACCTCAATAAAGAGTTTCAGAACAACTTTATGGATGTTTTCCTCCTTCCCCGTCTCATTCTTTTATGTTCCGATGTGTTCTGACGTTGACGTCGGCTCCTCTCGTCAGCTGGCCGAGGGCCGTTTGTCACGGGCGTTCCGGGTGCGGTTCCCCCCGGAGACGCGGACGCTCGTTATGCTGCTTGCTCCGTGTGCAGCGGGAAAGTAAAGCAGGATTTATCCTGCGCTGTTAAAGAGCCGACAGCAGCGTGAGAACGTGAACGCTGATGAAGCTCCTTCGCCTGACTCAGACTCACTAATCACTACCTCCTTTGGGCGGTCTCCACAGGGGAGGGGGGGGGGGGGGTCGCATGACATCTGAAGGTAGGGGCCGTCGAGGTACCTCCAGTACCTGCTGAGACTCTCTGCAGCACCCTCCCCCCAGCTCCAACCCCACCCCCCTGTTGCTGCCAGACCAGCTAGCTTCCAGTCCGAGACCCCATGTGGGCTGACCCTACCCTAACCCTGACCACCCCACAACCCCCCCATCTCTCTCTCCCTCTCTCTCTCTCGCTCGCCCTCTGCCACTGCAGGGAACTATTCATTCACCTCGGACCCCATCCATCTTTTAATGATGTCCGAGCAGGGGCCCACCTGCTCGCTCGGCGGCCCCTCACAGCTGGGCCCCTCTCCTCTGGCATTCGGCCCCCCGCCTGCTGGGTGTTTACCAAGCGCATTCTTCCGTCCCGCTCTGTGCTGGATTGTATGGCTGTTGGACGAGGTGTGGTTGTGTTTGTAAAAGTATTTCTGTTGGAACGATGCACATGTATTTGTGTACCGCCACCCACAGGCGCCACTCAGAGTATTTTGTGTGTGTTTGTGTTTCATCAATCTTTTCAATGTATTTGTGTAACATCAGTCTTTGCTGTGTATTTGTGTTACATCAGTCTTCCTATTTGTTTGCGTAACATCAGTCTTTACTATGTATTTGTCTAACATCAGTCTTTCTATTTGTTTGTGTAACATCAGTCTTTACTATGTATTTGTGTAACTTCAGTCCTTTCAGTGTATTTGTGTTACATCAGTCTTTCTATCTGTTTGTGTAACATCAGTCATTCTGTATTTGTGTGACATCAGTCTATTCTATATATTTGTGTAGCATCAATCTTTTCTGTGTATTTGCGTATTGCAGTCTTTTCTGTGTATTTCCTCCATGTCTCTTCTGAGACCATATCTCTGTGTTGTGTATGGGTGCATGTTGTGTGGCCGGGTGGCGGTCGTGCCAACAGAAACATATGGCGCTGCTGGGTAAAGCACCTGCCGCGAACCCACGAGGGCATGGAATTAAAGCAACTGAATGACTTCGTGACACGGGAGAATACATTTCATTTGTGGATCCCCTTACCACACATGGACAGGCACATACTCCCAATACAGCCTGATGAGCCCATGCCGTGCGCGTGTGTGTGTGTGTGTGTGTGTGTGTGTGTGTGTGTGTGTGTGTGTGTGTGTGTGTGTGTGTGTGTGTGTGTGTGTGTGTGTGTGTGTGTGTGTGTGTGTGTGTGTGTGTGTGTGTGTGTGTGTGTGTGTCTGTGTGTGTGTGTCTGTGTCTGTGTGTGTCTCTGACTGTGTGCGTTAAAGAGACTGCAAAGAAAACGATGGAGCACGCAACTATTACAATTTTAAAGGAACTCTTCCAACACGGTGAGTTACTCAGCAGTGCGGTGGCGTTTGATTGACTAATACATCTTACTCACAGCCGCGGTGTTCTAATAAATGTGCTCCAGCCCCAGGCTCAGCCTCTACCTTCACTCACTCCTCAGTTTAATCATCATTTAAATCAGGAAAGAGGTGAAGGGCGACATCATGAAAACAGAAGACGGGGTTAGTGTTGGTGTGTTTTGGTGGTAGTGTTGTATTGCCGTGTTGTGGGGTTAGTGTTGTGTTGTTGTGCTTTGGGGTTTTGGGGTAGTGTTGTGTTTATGTGTTTTGGGGTTATTGTTGTGTTGCTGTCTTTTGGGGTTAGTTTTGTGTTGTTGTGTTTTGTGGTAGTGGTGTGTTGCTTAGGGGGTAGTGTTGTGGTGTTGGGTTTTGGGGTTAATGTTCTGTTGTTGTGTTGTGGGGTTAGCGTTGTGTTGCTGTGTTGTGGGGTTAGTGTTGTGTTTTTGTGTTTTGGGGTTGCGTTGTGTTTATGTATTTTAGGGTTGGTGTTGTGTTGCTGTGTTTTGCGGTTAGTGTTGTGTTTTGGGGGTAGTTTTGTATTGCTGTGTTGTGGGGTTAGTGTTGTGTAGTTGGTTTTTGGGGTTAGTGTTGTGTTTTTGTGTTTTGGGGTAGTGTTGTTTTACTGTGTTGTGGGGTTAGTGTTGTGTTGCTGTGTTGTGAGGTTAGTGTTGTGTTGCTGTATTTTGGGGTAAGTGTAGTGTTGTTTTGGCTTGAGTGTTGTATTGTTGTGTTTTGGGGTTATTGTTGTGTTGTTTTGGGGTTAGTTTTGTGTTGTTGTGTTTTGAGATTAGTGTTGTGTTGTTGTGTTGTGGGGTTAGTGTTTGTGTTGTGGGGTTAGTGTTGTGCTGTTGTGTTGTGGGTTTAGTGTTGTGTTGTGTTGTGGGGTTAGTGTTGTGTTTTTGTGTTGTGGGGTTAGCGTTATGTTGTTGTGGTTTGGGGTTGGTGTTGTGTTGCTCTGTTTTAGGGTTAGTGTTGTGTTGCTTTGGGGTTAGTGTTGTGTTATGGGATAAGTGTTGTGTTGTTTTGGGGTTAGTGTTTTGTTGTTGTGTTTTCGGGTAAGTGTTGTGTTGTTTGGTTAGTGTTGTGTTGCTGTGTTGTGGGGTTAGTGTTGTGTTATGCTGTTTTGGGGTTAGTGTTGTGTTGTTGTGTTTTGGGGGTAGTGGTGTGTTGTTTTGAAGTTAGTGTTGTGTTGTTGTGTTGTTGTGTTACTGTATTAACAAAAGCATAAACAAACACATCTGTAGAGGGATGGTGGATGGTGTGAGAATGACATTTAATAAAAAATAAAATCATTACACTTTATATGAAAGACTAAAGAAAGGCTGTAGGTTTAGGCCATTGAAGGTGTTTCTTATTCTGAATATATATCGCATCTGTGTCATTTTCACACTCCTATGTTCCAAACGCAAGATTGTAGAGGTAGGTTTTGATCTTTCCTTTGAATAGCTCCTCAGAGTCAGCTTCCCTGATCACCGGTGGCAGCCTATTCCATAGGAAGGGGGCTCGATAGACAGACGCTCTCTGTCCAGCCGATTTCTTTTTAACCTTCGGGAGTGAAAGAAGGCCAGTTCCTGAAGACCATAGGGACTGAGAAGGACTATAAGAAATTATCAGGTCCTTCAGGTAGGATGGAGATAACAGTAGCACCTTAAAATCTGATCTGGAAGTTATTGGTAGCAAGTGCATAGAGGCGAGAATAGGTGTGATGTAATCAAACTTTCTCGTTCTGGTCAGCAGTCTAGCTGCAGCATTCTGTACAAGCTGTGTAGACGTCTCATGGTAGAGTTTGGTAGTCCCAAGTACACATGCATTACAATAATTGAATATTGACAAAATAAATGTATGAATCTGTGTCTCCGATTCACGCATTCCCTGCAGATAACATTGGTCTGACTTTTGCAATGTTTCTCAGATGGAAAAAGGCAATTCTAGTTGTACTTCTAACATGTTGGTCAAAGCACAGTTGAGGGTCGAACAGGACACCAAGATCTTTACAAATGCACTCTGTGGGATGGCGAGGCCATCCAACCACAGTGAGACATTATCAAATTCTCTCTGGTCCCGCTTCGAGCCGATAATTATCAGCTCTGTCTTCCCCGTGTTAAGCTGCAGGAACTTCTGTGACATCCAACTCTTCACCACAGCCAAACATGACTCTACCTTCTGGATTTTGGCAGAGTCCCTTGGTTCTACAGGAATAAAGAGCTGGGTGTCATCCGCGTAGCAATGGAAACTAATTTCGAAGCTGCGGATAACGTTGCCCAAGGGAAGCATGTCGATTGCAAAAAGTAATGGACCAAGGACCGACCCTTGTGGTACACCAAAGCGTAGTTTGCAGTACTTCGATTCCGAACCCTTATCAAGCCAGCCAAGAGCCGTACCCCCGAAACCAACATAGTAGTGCTCAAGGCGGTGAAGAACAATGCTGTAGTTGATCGTATTGAACGCAGCACTGTGGTCCAGCAGCACAAGCATTGAGCTTGTATTTGGATCCAAAGCAAGAAGGATATCATTTACAACTCTTGTCACAGCAGTTTCAGTTGAGAACCCCGACTGGAAAGGTTTGAAGAGATGGTTCCTCGCCCGTCGTTGCTTTGCTGCAATCCTTTCCTGTACCTTGGACAGGAAGGGCAGGTTTGATATTGGCCGATAATTCCTGACTTATTCAGGATCTAGGCCAGGCTTTTTGAGTAGCGGTTTTATCACCGCAGCCTTGAAATTGGAGGGAACAATTCCTGTGGAAAGCGGGAGATTCATAAGCGAGAAGATTGCGGGCTCCATCGTGGGAAGAAGTTCCTTCCCCACTGTGGTAACTTCTGCCAAATACAGGCGGGCGGCCGGGTTGCAAAGGAAGAATACTCAAGGCGTAGTGACCATGAATAACTTTATAGGTATCACACATATAACGGCATACATCTACTGGTCAAGCAGGAAGTCAAACTCAAACTACGGAAGCCCAGAGGAGCCTTTATTCATCCAAATAGGAATGCACTTATCTTGTGATGCAAATTAACGTTACAACACCCACAGTGTTGTGGGGTTTGTGTTGTGTTGTTGGGTTAGTATTGTGTTGTTACGGGGATGGTTTTTTGTTGTTGTGGGGTTAGTGTTGTGTTGTTGTTGGGGTTGGTGTTGTTTTGTTGTGGGGTTAGAGTTGCGTCACTGTGTTGTGGGGCCGTTGGACGGGCTGCTGTTGTTCCTCTGGGGTTAGTGTTGTGTGGTTGTGTTTTTGGGTTAGTGTTGTTGTGTTTTGTGGGTAGAATTGTGTTGTTGTTTTGGGGTTAGTGTTGTGTTGTTATGGGGGTAGTGGTGTGTTGTTGCAGGGTTAGTGTTGTGTTTCTGTGTTGTGGGGCCTTTGGATGGGATGCTGTTGTTTTTTTCTCCAGTAATGGAAGCGGCTGCAGCCTGTGCCCTGCAGGCAGCAGGCGACCAGACACCCCACGCCCGGGAAGGATGATTGCAAAACGCTCCTTTCCTTTTCGCCTCTGCGTTCGTTGTCCGCTGAATTCGCTCATAAATCCATCTGCCAGGCAGAAATATCAGGGGATTCCTTTTAATAACCATCCCAGCATCCTTCCTCAGCTCATCTCCGCAAACAGCTGCGGATAACGGCTAGATGCACGAGAAAGAATGGAACAAATGAAAAGAAAAATGAGAAATGAGAAGGAACAGGGAGGTGGGCAGTGTTGGGGGGTCTTTTTCTGTCCGTGTGTCAGACCCAGCCCGGAGTTTTTCAGGAAGAGGGGGGAGGGGACATCCATAAAGTAGATGATATTCTCAGTCAGCTGGCTGCATTTGTACTGTTAAGGACTCCAAAACGTCTATTGCAGTAAAAACGGTATCTGTTTATATATATACATAAAGATATATATATATATATATATATATATAATATATATAACCCACCAACCGTGCTTGTGGTGGAAGCAGATTTCCCACCAATCTGTTTGAAGTTGGATCTATCCGTCCTGGACTGAAATTGAACCGATGTGGAATTGCCTCCAAACGCTCGCAGCCCACTTCAACGTCCATTCAAAAGTTTGTCAATCATTGAACTTCTCTGTAGGTAAATCTAAATAACAATCCACACACCTCCGGGACTGCGCTTTATACTGCATGCATTGGCTGATCTGTTTAAAAACTTCTAGGGGAAATCAACAGGCAATAAAGTAAAGGCTTCCAATGAACAGATATTATAGTAGCAGACATGAGGCCAAGTGATTGAAATATAATGAGTAAGGATGCAGTAGGAGCAGAAAATAGAAGTATATGCTAGATGTAATTATAACATGGTGTTTTACTCCCTGAGGGATGCGTTAGAAAGAGAGAGAGATAGATAGAGAGACAGAAAGAGAGATGGAGAGAGAGTGGTAAAGAGATATGAGTAAGTGGTAAATACAGTAAAGGCATCGTTACTTATTAAATTACTGGCTATCAGGTAATTCAAGTATTCTACCTCAAAACATGTGGGGAATTGAATTATGGAATCTCAAGGTTTGTTAAGTTGTATTTTCTCATGTCACATTATTCAGATTATTGATAGATGCATGGGTCGATTAATGTTCACAAAGCTAGATTCAAATGGGAAACACATTTCAACATAGTACAGAAGATCGTTGAAATATAAAAGATTTTATTTTCCCTGTTTTCCATTACTTGAAACAATTTGGTCTGTTTTCCATCCCAGTGTAGCTCCCCTCCATCTGAACAAGGTCGCCGGTAGCAGCCCTCCTCTATGCTAAACACAGTTGTCCACACGCAGCTGCTGAACAAGTTGTGAAGCAATTTCACTTCAACATTGCATGATTCCCGCCAAGCCATTAGGCCCCTCACAGAGCCTATTACGAGGTAAGTGGAACATACTTAAACCTAACTTATCCCTGCACCACGCGACACACTGCCTCCCTTAAAGCTCCTTTTTCTGAGTGTATCGAACCGGATCTGGATTAACAATCGTAATCAATCCCAAGGCTTGGCCCTCTCCAGCCACCTTGTTCTGTGAATATCTGAGCACCCTGACCACAGACCCAGAGCTCCGAGCAGCAATCATGTCTAAAGTAATAAAATCTAAATGAGAACAATCAGTAAGGCTGAGCTGAGAGCCGCTACGAGTGGATCCACTGCCCCGGGGTCTCCAGCGCAACTTCAGTGACTCACTTCGAGATGTTTACTTGCTTGCTATTTTTTTTTACTGTTATCACCGATGAGAGCTTGCAACTTCAAAGGATTCCTCCCTCAATAGATGCAGTGGGGGGGGGGGGGGGGGGGGGGGGTTTTATTTTGGTTGGGGAGGGTGGTTGGGGGGGGGGGGGGGGGGGGTTAACAATAAATCAAAAGGTAAACATTGCAATATGCTAATTATTCCTGGGTTTTTTGGGATTGTGTGCCCAAAGATTTGCACCTACCTGCAGCCTTCTGCATGCTCCAATATGTGCTGAGGGATCATGTTTATTTGGGCGTGCGGCCATTGATTTGCTGCTCACTCAAATTCTATACGCAAGATTAAAACACGACGTTCCAAGCCACCGCTGATTCACATAAGAGGAGGCAGCAGCGGCGTTAACCAGATGCAATGTCTCAACGCAGCAACAGTTCAGTGTGAAAGCACCGGCCTCCGTCTTCGTATGTACACAAGATGTAGGCCCAGAGGGAAGAGAAGGACTGCAGGGCCAGACAGGAACAGCCACTGTGTGTTGTTCTGGAGGCCTTTGAGCTGTTAGGGAAAACATCTAATGAGGCAGAACTGGAGGAGGCCAGATTCTGCCTTCACAAGATTCATCCGCTTTAGCTGTCATACTCATTCCCTCGCTTGTAATATATGTCAACCCACTCTACACACAGACAGACACACACACACACACACACACACACACACACACACACACACACACACACACACACACACACACACACACACACACACACACACACACACACACACACACACACACACCACACACACACAAACACACACACACACACACACACACACACACAAACACGGTCCAGCAGCCGCAGTAAAAATGCAGCCGATTACTACTCCAACGTGCCGTCGGATGTTGGAGGCAAAATGTTGCAATTGCAAATTAGTAAGCACATAAGATCAAAGGTGTTACCCAGTCATGTCCTCACAACCGAGTTAAGCTCTCACTCAATGTCAAGTGTTATGTTGTCATGTCACCTCTGTAGCATGGGGTGAGGAAGATCAAGGCTCGTCAGAAGCGCCTCATGATTCGAGGCGCTTCCATCTCTTCGTGTCTCCTCTGTGATTCCGATGAGTCACATATCAGCTAGACCTTGGTAATGTATTTCAGAGGCCTAAATCCTCTCCCACCATCTACTACTTGAGCCTCAGTAATCATTTGAAATGGTACTTCAAATCCCACTCTATTGTTTAAATCTTTTTTAAGTAGAGCACTTTACTTTTTTTCCTCGAGTACCGGCAATCAGGAGTTTGTGTCCTTCTGCCAACTGTGAACCTTTTCAATCTCGTCACCGGCGTCGCCATTTCTTTAATCTGGATGCAAATGCACCTCATTTGGCCGCAAATGTGGACAAATGCTGGGGAAGGTGTGGCGGTGGCCTGCTGACTGTGGCGGCGCCTGCTATGCATACCAAGTACGCCCGCCAACAGGACGCTGTGTGTCCCCCACACCCCGAGCTCCTGCTTTTCTTTGGCGTTCGCCTGAATGCGGTTGCATCACTCTTAAAATTGCACTCACATATCCTTTCCCCTGGCATCACCCAGGGAAAGGTTGACACTCACCTTAACAACGGCTGCAAAGGCTGCTACAAAGACAAGAGGGGTATTTATTCATTTATTTTACAGCTTAATACCAACGGCTTCCAAGGACTCGCCCACATCATTACCTTGGCAGGAACACTCCCGGTGCCCTTGGTGGGGATATCATGGCGGTGTGTGAGGCTCTTGGTGACTGAACACAGCATTAAGTAAACATGGACTACGTTCTGCCAGACACCTATTTGACCGTGATGGTTCCCTGCCCCGTGAATATTTAACTCGTGCTAGCATGAATGAAGAATACGCACTACATTATGCATCCTTAATCTGAACAACACATTGAAAAAAAGAATGAGATAATACAACGTTCTCTGTCACGCTGGACATGAATGCGTTAATACATCCTATGTAGATGTGCTGTGCACCTTATAAACACTTGAGTTCTCCAACATAACCTCATGAACTAGAGTCACAATGGCGAAGCAGAAACAAAAGCTCTCCTCTTGCTTGTTTCTTAATTCCCGAAATGTTTCAGAAAACCAAGCAAACCATTCATCTTCTGGTTTGAGTCAGGTCAGGATAAGGACTGCAGCTCTAAACAGTGCTCTCTGCCTCGTTGCGGGAGGTGAAATATCAACTCAACATTAGCCAAAGAAGACGTATTTCAAGACTGTGCATATTCCAGCACCAAGGTTGATCTATGTTCATCTTTATTTAGTCTTCAAAAATAAATGATGTGAAACAATTTGAAATCTTCTTCTGTGATAAACGGGTCCAAGCCAAACGCCCTGCATTAATGACTGCATTCGGCGGGATCAGTACAGCGTTATAATACACAACACGTTGTAGTATCAGTACAGTTATAATATACACACGTTGTGTGACTTAGTATCAGTACATCGTTATAATATACAACACGTTGTGTGACTTAGTATCAGTACAAATATTTACAACACGTTGTTCGACTTAGTGTCAGTACAGTTATAATATACAACACGTTGTGTGACTTAGTATCAGTACATCGTTATAATATACAACACGTTGTGTGACTTAGTATCAGTACAAATATTTACAACACGTTGTTCGACTTGGTGTCAGTAGTTTTTATATACACATGTTGTGTATCACTACAGCGTTATAATATACACACGTTGTGTGACTAAGTATCAGTACATCGTTATAATATACAACACGTTGTGTGACTTAGTATCAGTACAGTTATAATATACAACACGTTGTAGTATCAGTATAGTTATAATATACACATGTTGTGTGACTTAGTATCAGTACATCGTTATAATATACAACACGTTGTGTGACTTAGTATCAGTACAGTTATAATATACAACACGTTGTGTGACTTAGTATCAGTACAGTTATAATATACAACACGTTGTGTGACTTAGTATCAGTACAGTTATAATATACAACACATTGTGTGACTTAGTATCAGTACAGTTATAATATACAACACGTTGTGTGACTTAGTATCAGTACAGTTATAATATACAACACGTTGTTCGACTTGGTGTCAGTAGTTTTTATATACACACGTTGTGTATCACTACAGCGTTATAATATACGCACGTTGTGTGACTAAGTATCTGTACATTGTAATAATCTTCACATGTTGTGTGACTTGGAGCGTTGATCTTTTGCACACTAAGCTTCCTAGCACAGGGGTTGGATCAGTCCCAGGCAGAACCCCCCCTCCTCAGATGTCTAAAGATGTGGTGTGTGAAAATAAATCATGGCAAGCTAATTGATTTAGCTGAGTCCTCTGAGTCCTCTGGGTTCCTCTTTAATCCAATTATTTGAGTGCACTTAATGATTTTAATCCAGTTTCTCCGAGCCTAAGAACCAGATTTTTCTCCTATTCTTTAGCTTGTTGTCGTTGCCGTGGCAGCACCACGGTGCAGACAGGCGTTGACGTTAGCGACCGGCTGCCTGGCTGCGGCCCAGCCTCCAGCTCCTGTCTGCTGCTTCGTCCTCCTCATCTCTGTTGTGATCGTACAGATACATCTGACAATTGGCTCAGCGCACATGAGCAGGAGCGCCCGGATGGGTACCGGCTGAGGCTCAGGTGGTGAGCGGGTGCGCCTCAACAAGACAATTACAGCTCAGACCACCGCTCTGAAGGCCTGGAAATGAGGTTCCTCTATTATTTCACTTCTGGCAAGAATTTTTTATAATTCCCCCCCCCCACCTCCCAATCCAGCGCTCATGAAATAGATTAGTTAAATGTCAAACTAAATGTGAATTAATTAATAGACAGCAGCCCTGGATATTGTGCTCTTTGTATTATTCATCCTTGCTCGTGTTTGATGTGCTATCCTGTGCAAATAGCAGCCTGAGATTAATCCAGTCTAAAAGCAGGGGGAGGGGGGGTGTGTTTGGCATTCTTCATAGCTTCTGGTATTCCACGTCAGAGAATGACATTTGTGCACATGTCAGTAAACATCAGTATCCCGACACTTCATTACTCTGACTCCCGACACGCTTCCATTCTGTTTCTTTGAGGAAACAGAACATGAAGAGTAGCATGTTGAAGCCCCTGTCACCAACGGAGGTGGTTTAGTTAGGGAGTCATGTTGCAGCAGCAGTAAACACTGCAGGGTTGGCTTCTCCAACCCCCCAGGCCTGACAAAGAACATCAACCGGCTCCATTGTCTGTGACCTTTAAAACACGGCCACCTCAGCTTAAGTTCAGCTTCTACCGTCCATTTGGAGCGTAATCGATAATGTCAAAAGTTTAGAGTGCGGGGCAAAAACAGGAATGTAAATAAAGCAAAGGGAGTCCGTAGAATACATAAACATGAAAAATGATCCTGCCCAATATTTTCCCTCACTTATTGTATAATTATTTCTTGTTATGGAATAATGAATCACTCGTTCGTTATTGTTAGCTTGGATCTGTTTCAGCAACACCCACCATTCTGCTCTATAGGTCTGGTGTTTTTGCAGTTCCTTTGTTCCTCTCCGTCTCCGCTAACTTCTGCCCATCTCACAGGGCTTACAGATGAATCGACTGGTTTATAATGGCCTCTGCCCGGTGGCGTGTCTCACGGCAATGCACCCAAATAGGATGCAGAGCTGTGATCCTCAAAGCGCCTCCATCACAGGGTAAGGCAGTCCCCGGGCGGTGCCGGAACGCTGGCCCCCAGCATCAGGCTGGGATAATTTAAACACATAAGCAGGTTCTTAGTGCACCTTAATCAATGCCAGCGGTGTGTTTCTACTGGGGAAAGGGCGGGGGGGGCGGAGGTAATGAAGAGATAACACTGGTACAACCTGGGGAATCGCTGCAGAAGAAATATGGCGCTCTGAAGCCCTCTGGGTAATGAGAAACAAAACTCCTGACAAAGACTTAGCCTCCTGGAGTTCCTGCACTGCAGTATAGTCCCGTAATGAGCGGGAGGAACATCATGGAATAAAGGGGCCAGGAGGCCTCCTGCTTGCATCATTCTGCACAAAGAAGTCTGATCTCGTTTACCAAACCGAACCAACAGGTGGCCCTTGGTGCTCTCTGCTTGTAAGACAACAGAACAAACAAACAGTTTAGGAGGCAATATTGGCAAAAGGGAAGCTGCATCAAAATTGCACGGATACCAGACGTAATCCGGAACCCTTTTAAAAACGATCGAAAGATGTACACTACTATAGTCAGAAACACAGCAGACTGCAACGTACAAGGCATCACACACCTTTTCAAAGTGAACACCTCCTGTGCCCCCCCACCCCCGGTTCCAGGGAACTGATATATGAGGGCATCTCCGCCAAACCAACATACCCGGGAATTTGACGAGTGCATACCTCATGCCCCTGTTAGAGGATCAGGAGGCTGAAGGCACGTAAAGGAGCTTCTCTCCAGGGTTGAAGGTGATGGTGGTGATGGAGGACTTTACGACTCGCCCTATCACTGGAATTCTGTGGAGCTTTTTTCTCCAACAGAGGTGATTCTAGAGCCTCCGTTCTAGAGCTCCTTTCTAGAGCTCTGTTCTAGAGCCTCTGCTCTAAAGCAGCATCTCTCAGTGAGGGCTGCTCTTGGCCTGCCATCTGGGCGCAGGTGCACCTTCACCACACTGGGATTCTGAATTACGGACCTGATTGTGTTGTCAGAGATGGTGGTTGGAGAGAGGGTTTTACAAGAAAAAAGCTAACAACATGAATGTGTATAAATAGAACGGCAGAAAGAGGGAATGATGAGGATAGAAAGTCAAGATGGAGGATTAATCCAACTCCTAGTGCAGCCCTTATTGCTGCCCACATGAATCTCCCTTTAGAACATCACATTATTACAGGCATTTCATAAAAGAATAACCTTTTGTCCCTCCATTTCTTCCTCTGCTGACCTTTAGCGATCCTGTTCACTGCTCTGACCACGTTGCTCCCCTGCTTTAATGATTATGGTAAGGTCGCAGCCTTTGCAAAACTTCCCTAGTAATTAAGCTACCTGCATACTTCTGGGGACCCCAGCACTTATTTCCTGCCAACAGAGGAAAAGCCACAAGTCAGGTCAAATGAGCGGAGCAATTCAGCAATCACCAAACAACTACACATCTCTGCACCAACTGTTGAAGAAGTGTTAGACGGATTAGTCTGACCAAAGAAAACAAGCGTCTCCATAAAGCATCAGCCCGGTAAACCCGTCCTGTCCCCCTCAGCAGACGCTCTCACACTATTGTTCCACCAAAATACTTAATTTCTCTGCTTAAAGTTCAGTGTAATTACCCGTGACAAATCATTCATGACCCGACCTGTGAAAGCTTCACACAAAAGCTATTCTTGATGTTAGCAGGTAATGTGTCATTCCCTCAGTCTGCATTTAAGATTATCATTATTATATAGTTATTATAGTTGTCTTTCAGAACATTCAAAGCCACCTTAAAACGAAAATGTAATGTATGGCTAGTGTGGCGATTGATGTCCTGTTGTCTGTTATTATCAATAGGAATTGATTCTTAAGAAGTCGTTACATAAGAATTAATATATATTGTGGCCGCCTCCCGCCAAAGTTCATTCATTACAGGTATTTCAGAAGATAGCAATGTAGCTTGAAGTTGAATTCAGGAAATCACTATACTATACTACTAGTCTAGGAGGTATAGTACTAAAGTCATTGATAAATTGGACTTTATGGCAGATGCTTTTAGGAGAAAATGGACAGAATAATCTAGAAAGCACCTGAAATTGCTGTGTGGCATTCTGAGATGCCCTTTCTAAGGATAATATGGGCAGCTCTGTTGTGGTTTCTATTGTAAGGTAATCGAGTCTTGAATGCATTTTGGCATAGGGCCAGTTTCTTCAGAAGAACAATTATTGGGGAAGACAAAGGGAAATTAAGCAGGAATAAATATGCATCACTGCTTTCCACGTATGATTTCCCTCTTCATAACTTCACCAGACCAAGAAAATAATGTGTGTGT
>OLKM01001413.1:52500-55000 GCA_900291075.1 Melanogrammus aeglefinus | reverse complement strand
TGACCTCGTCTTCCTCCTCTTCTTCCTCCCATCCCTCCTCTTCCTCTTCTTCCTCCCCTCTCTCTTCCTCCTCCTCCCCTCCCTCTTCCTCCCTCTTGCTCCTCTTCCTCCTCCTCCTCTTCCTCCTCCCCTCCTCTCGCTGTGGGGGTCTCCAGCTTATCTCAGTGGGATCAGGACCACTGGAGGAAGGGCAGAAGGTGGCCTCAGAGGTGACTCTGACCCCTGAGCTTATGAAGGTTTGATTTGGCTTTGGACTGGGTGGCATAGTGTCAACTCCTAGGACTCATGTCACAGCGTTTTATATTCACAAGTTCTCGCCACGGCATTTGGTAGCAATTTGTTACCAATCATTTCCTATACCAACGTGAAATCTTCCATAATAATTGAATAATCATTTTTAATTAGTGGCCCAGAATCGGTTGAGGAGCAGTCCACAGGCTGAGGGAGTTAGTGACTCTGCTGGGATTGGAAGGAGAAGGAGTATGCAGTCTGACAGCTCCTGGCAGGAGCAGCCATTAAAGCAGACTCTGTCCTGAGTCTCTTCTCCTGACTGACAGGTTCGGCTGGGTTCTCCTCTCTGCTGTGGAAGGTGATTCTTCAAGTGTTCAGAACCTGGATCCTCTGAGGAAAACAAGGCAGGGAGACAAGAGGCTGTCTGCTGCCTGCTGAAGGATGAACACAAACAGTGTGTGTCAAGACCGTACATCGTGATGAAGACATTGATGATGCCTCTTCAAAAATAACTATTTTCAGTGCTCATGAATGCTAAGAACCACAGCTTAAAGGCCACTCATGACTGCATACCTCAACATGAAAACAGCAACACATTAAAAATAACGACAGAATGTGACATGAATAATATATTGTATCTGAAATGCAGTGCTGTATGCCTGTACATTGGTTTCACAGTGAGGGTTAAGCATTGGAACTAGAGGGGAGTGTGAGTTACTCTGGGTCTCTGCTCTGTTATTCTACAGCACTGCAGCTTAATGGAACTCCATGCCGTTCATACTATCACCATTAGACCTGTCACACAGGTCCAGCCAATTACTGTGTGCCTTCAATGCTTATTTCAGCCCAGAAAATAATTTAGCTCAAAGCACAAAACACACATTTTATGTATAATTTCTCTCCCTCTGTGTTTCTCTCTCTGTGTCTGATTCTTTGTCTCTCTCCCTCGCTCTCCCTCGCTCTCCCTCGCTCGCTCTCGCTCTCTCTCTCCCTCTCTCTCTCTCTCTCTCTCTCTCTCTCTCTCTCTCTCTCTCTCTCTCTCTCTCTCTCTCTCTCTCTCTCTCTCTCTCTCTCTCTCTCTCTCTCTCTCTCTCTCTCTCTCTCTCTCTCTCTCTCTCTCTCTCTCTCTCTCTCTCTCTCGGGGCAGCATAACCATTGGCACACTTACAAAAATAAATAAATTATATATATATATATATATATATATATATATATATATATATATATAAACATATATATATATATATATATATATATATATATATATATATATATAAATTATTATTATTATTAAAAAAATTCACAGCACAATGCGGCAGCATAATCATTACGACTGATTCTTTTTGCACTTTATTCTGTTTTGGGCATTTGCTCCCAGTGCAAATATGTTTAATTTAGTTACAGAAAAGAGTTTTCTTAAACGGGATCAATTAATAGTTTTTAAACCTACGTTGTGAGTTATAGAAAATATAGAGCAGAAAATACTTAAAATATTGTTGCCAGTGGCCTGTATGCATCGCCTTCACATGGTTTTGTAAAGCTGTACGTGTCTTAATGATATTGACGTGGATGGTTCCAACACTCTCATATATTCTAGTTTTTTTTACATTTCTCACAGTGCAAATATGTTTTTGAATGAGTTTCTGAAAATGGTGTTTTAAGATGGGACATATGTAATTATAATTTGGAAACCCTTGTTGCAAATATAACAACCAAAAAATATTTAAAATGTGATGAATGATTGTGGACTATATAGAAATAATATAATTCTAGGTCTTCTGGAAATGTTTTTTGTCGCTGGGTCATAATTCAGCTTAATTTTTAATATATTGTTGCTTAAGGCACCCTCATTAACGAGAAATTGTCAAACTGGCACTGTGTGTGGAAAAGGCTGCTGACCCCTGGTATATAGTGTTTATGATAGTGCACTACATAGGGAACGAACACACGAGAAGTCGGACACTACGCTGGACATTTCTGAACTACTGCATTGCATTGTGGTAAACAGGAGTAACATGTAGTGAACATCGTATGTTCACTCAAATTTTAGGTACTTTATGTCCACTATATAGTGAATGAAATTAACCACTGAGAATTCGAACAACATTACAAAATGGCGAGTACCCTATATAGTGCACTATATCCGTGATAGGGAACGATTGCGAAAACAGGTACTGTCTCTCTTTCTCGGCGTGTCTCTCTCTCTCTGCCTGCTCCTCTGTCTCTCTCTATCTCCCTCTCTCTCACTCTCTCTCTCTCTCTCTCTCTC